>JAHZNH010000701.1:0-12613 GCA_027744355.1 Tyrannoseira gladiata
TCGCCTCTTGAGATGAGGACAAGTTCCTTTTTCAGCATTATTCGATTGGATGGATGGATACTCATGAAAATGCCTTGCTAATATCCCACCAAACCGGTACCAAACTCGCCCGCTTTTTTATGGCAGCTATGAAGCTCATTTGATCGCAACGTGTCCATCCTCAATACAGAATAATCATAAATAAAATGGCCATGTGAATTGTGCATGGCAAACTCTCTAATAATATGACATTTCCCTTTTTGCAAATCACTGAATTGATCTAGAAAACTTTACTCAGTCTTGAACAGACTCTTGTCTTGTGAGAATCGTCTAATTAAAAAGCACACTTCAATAAAATCAAGTCCACCCTAATCATTTCTTCTCACGAAACATGAGTTTCACTGAGGAAGAAGTCGAAAAGCTGAAGGAGGTGAGCTCTCTTTTGGGAAATTTTTTGGAACTTTTTATTTCACACTTTTGTACTTACTTTCGTCTCCTGGAACGAAGTATTTGTGCGGGAAACGTTCATTTCATTTCTGCTTGAATTTGTTATCCTGACCGGGAAAAGTTTCGGGCACGAGTCGAGGGGATTTTAGTTCATGACCACCAGAAGACGGACAACAACCTCATAAGATGGCTTCGTGGTACGAAGGAATTATAGTAAATGGATTAGATTTTTCATGCAAAGAAATTTGAGCCCGTGATTGCGAGATAAAAGCTTCTCTCCTCATCTTTTAGCGAGAGACCTAGATCTGCCTGCAGCGGAGGCGATGTTGGTTAATGTAAGTTGTTCGAATAAGATTGTGTTGAGTCGGATTTTTTTTCTATTTTGAAAGTCTCAGTTTCCTGAACGTTATTTACCCCAGCATATGAAATGGCGAGAAGAGCACAGGATCGATAGTCTGCTCCAAGGCTTGCCTGACAGTTACTTCTCGAAAAACTACCCATACTGGCTGAATGGGGTTGATCTAAAGGGGCAACCTGGTATGTTGTAATGTAAGCCCATTCCATTAAAAAGCTATGGCCCCCTCGCTACTTCGAAAAAGGAGCTAATTTGGATTCAGCCAACCCTTACTCAAGTCATAACAATAGAATGACAATGTTAATATATACATATATTCTTGTTCTCTCTGTAGTTTTATGCTCCCCGGCTGGAGCCTGGGACTTTCGACGGATAGTGGAAGATGACAAAATTAAAGAATTCGAGGAATACGTCTATAGAATGTATGAACGGATCCTAGAAACAATTCGTCGGTTAGATGAGCGTCGCTCTCCCGATCAGCCACCGATCACGCAGTTCACCCTAATTTTGGACTGGGATAAATTTTCCGTTCGACAAACTGCGAATTTGAAAGGTAAACTGGAGGCAAGGGAAAGATGTAAAGTAACTGTTCGTGTTTTTATTTTCGAGGATTATGCGAATCAACACGATTATGTTTTAATGTTGGGGGATCTGCTCCGTGTATATTTGCAGCGTTGCAAACCCTCGTCAACATAGCAGGAACTTATGAGGCTCACTACCCCGAAATAATGGACAGAGCGCTGTTCCTCAACACCAACCCATTCTTCCAAATTGCCTTTGCCATGATGAAGCAAGTGATGGCTGCGAGGACAGTATCAAAGATTACTTGCTATGGGACGGATAGAGCGGAATGGGAACCTGTGGTGAGATCCTTGGTAGACGAGACTCAAATCCCGAGGCAGTATGGTGGATAGGGTAGTTTGATATGGCCTGATAAGTAATACTACTATACGAACATTCCCCGATAAAATTCACGTCTCAGAGGAAAGCGTTCAAGGAGGAGTCAAAGCGGACCTTGGCATTTTTGCTTTGAATCTAGTAGTGCCTCGGTTAAAACTATGTAGTATCAAGTATGTTCAAGCAATTATCTTTTCAAAATTAAAAAAAATCCATCCATGGATAAGTCGATTTGAGATAGAGAGAAAGAGTGAGGCGGACAGTGATTGTCATAAAAATCATTTTGCCGTGCCTGGTCTTTCTATCAGAGGACGAGGATCTGAGGTCCACACACAAAATCTCGTTTAGGCTTTTCTGGAACGCGCGCCTTTTTTAATAATAATAGGCTGAGAGAAAAGCGGAAGGTTGGTGGCTCCATTCTTTGTGTTGATCCTCAGACTGACGCAAAATCATTGGAGATTAATAAAAGGACTTTGCTCCTATAATTAAATCATAATGAAATATATACTTGAAAGCATAAACTGTAGGCATATACTGAGGTCCAGAAAAGATTAAAGAATACTGTGGGACTGGGATGTTGGAAAAGCTTTAAATTCTCTGGATTGAAAGTTCACTTCGAAGATAGCATAAAAGCAGCCAAAAAATTTTCCGGGCGGACCATGTAATGTACCATAAAAATATGAGTTATGATTACGAGTTTATCAAAATCCATGAATTAATGGAATTCAAAAGTTTCGAATTTTATTCATTTATTTACGATCCGCAATAACACTACATTCCTCAATATCGGATATGTCAATCATTCCCAAGACGAAAACTTTCTCATTCTACGGATTAAAAAGTATGCGTGGATCGAGCTAGCCCCGGTTCCTAAATCCCACTTCAAATCTCGCAAAATACAGATTTATTGAGTCAGTATGTACGAGTCAAATTTTTTAACATAATTCTTGATTAGATTATATAGCATGGCAAATCTCAAATGACTTTTTTCCTTGTACAGGATCAAACATCCTACGTACGTACTTATTTTTTTCTCCCATGTCAGAGATGTATTCTTCAATCTCAAGCTTTCAAATTTTCCCTGCCCTCCCCGAATCGTATCTGATGCGCACTTTGCCACACAAGTGGGACATTGTTCTGCCAAAACTGAAAGTCTCAAATCTCTGGAGGGAAATTGCATGAGTCTAGGAAAGGCACATAGCTCCAGTATCCAAAAAAGCGAGAGATGTATTAATATGCATGTACCTATACCTTCATCCTATGAATAAAGTGTGGATAACCCTCATCCTGCATCTCAAACATTTCCTCTCAAAAATTAACCACAGTACGCATTTAAGAAGTTCGTCCTTACTTTGGAAAGTTTCTCGTCAGAAAAAATAGAATACTTCTTCCGCTGGGCTTTGGCTTGGCTGGCTTTTCCTTCGCGAGGCATTAAGATAACCTCCATATCCCTCTCTTGAGCTAGCCTAGTGTATTCATCTTTTACTTCCCGAGAAAGTTTACTTTATTTGCATATATTTTCGGAGAAAGAAGAAATTGTAGGCAGGTACATTTCAGCACTATGAATAAGTGTGTGTGTGTGTGTAATTCAAGATTTACCCTGAGATTCCTCTACTATCGCACTCAAGAGCTAGCTAGCTCATCTAGGGATGCCTCGATCCTGCATGGCTCACTGTTCATTCATGAAACTGCATTTTAAAGTGCAGCTACCAGCTCACACACTTAAAACACTCAACCTTTTCTTTTTCGTCCATTCTCCAATCCCGCTTTGCGTTCGCGAAGTTATAGAAGTGACATTTGAGAGCAAGTGGGAGCAACGTCCCTAAGTAAATATAGCTTTGGTTTCATAGCCACACCACATTTCTCAAAAAAATGGGAGAGAAGATAGGGTTAAGCCTACCAGTATTATTATTTTTTTTACCCAATATGAGATGAATTCAAAAAAATAAAGTGAATCTGCAGATCGGTAGGAAAGTTGGAGAATCCTCAAGATCCAAATCCAACCAACCAGCCTCGATCTATCCTCATCCTTTCTCCCGTTTTTTTTGAATTGAACAAAAAAATTCGTATTCCCGAATAAATGCAGCAGAGAGCTCCCACCACTATCCTGGTTCATCAGCCCACGTCATTTCACTTCACGCGGGTGAAGCGAGCCCATTGTAGTGTATTATGACGGAAAAGGAAAACATGGATTGCACTGGCACGGCAGTGGTGTACTTAAGTGGAATCCAAATTTTTTTGCGTGGATGGATGGCTGCCTACAAAAGAAAAAAAACTTAACAGCACAAGCACACAGGTCTTCATTTACATTGGAATACGGGAAAACTAAGACAGCAAAAAAACGGAGAAGAAAAAAACTCTATATGGGAAGCTTTTTATTTTCTCTTTCCTCTCTCTCTCTTCCTCTCATACAACGAAGCGCATAAAAATGATCTTGGTGGAATGGAATCGTTTGAAGAGCAGTCTAAAACACTTCTTCCTATGACTGGAGAAATTACAAGATGTATAGACGTCCCTAGTTGTAACCCTCAAGACAGGAATAAAATTACAATTTTCTGGCTCATATGAAAATGAGATTTTTGATATTCCTTTGGGAGCAATGTTAACCTGGTTTTTGACTTTGCTTCTCTTTTTTTAAAAAAAGGAGGAACAAACAGAATGGAACGGAGATGGAAAAAATAAGAGTGGTGTACTAAATATGTATATATACTTGAATGGAGGCAAACTATTTATTCTCTCACGTCGAGAAAAATGCACACTTTCTCCGTCGCAGGCATTCTTTTGCATTTTTGTCTGTCTGTCTCAGTCTCAACAGTTCCGTGCGCATTTAGTCTCGTAATTTCTTTTGACATACGCAACTATAAAATATTTAAGCTCCAATAAAAACGGGAGGATTCTCCCTCTTCTTTCTCATGAAATGCTTTGGAAGTTTGTTCACGTCCTCAACAGGAACCGCAGCTAGTCGCCCCAAATTCAAAATTAAAAGTTTACCACTAACACTAACTTCATTAAATACTGGGCGAGTGGGCATGAGCATGGATGCAAATATAATGTGTTTACGGAGCTTTCAAAATAAATCCATCAACTAAATCATTCCTCTTTCATGCAAGGCAGCCACTGAAGCAAGGTCAAATCTTCAAATTTTTACCACACGCGTGCACAATACACACATCCACCAGAAAAAATTGGAAACTAGCTTAAACTTACTCACTCATATGATCGTGATCACGCTCCCCATGAATGAATGAATAAACAAGAGTCGGAATGAGTGAGTGCGATGTAAGCTAACCAATTCCTAGCGCCATATACTTAGTTTGAGCACCTAACGAACCAAACTGTTTGATCAAGACCGGAGGTAACCATATTCTCTTCCAATTTTCTCTTCCCTTCGAAATGAATACTTGTTGTGGTTTTTGGCCCGGCGATTGCCATTGGCTATTACAGTGCTTCTTGGCAGTGCCAGTAGTGCAGTGTCAAGTTTCTCAACGTCTGCTTCTATCGCAATCATAAAAAAAAGTAAGAGGAGATGGCATGGCATCCCATATACTTACTTACATACTTGCTTAGCTAATCAAACAAGCAATACAACCACGACTCCCGTTAGTAGTACACAGTTGTATAGTAGTAAGTGACCCCGCTTTTCATCCTATCATTCCATTATTCCGAATAAAACAAAATGGGTCTTTTCCTCCCTGGCATGGCCTAGGAAAATGGAGTCAAGTCAACAGGACTTCACTTTCCCTCTAATGCAAATGTGATATGAGAACTGGTGATGCCATTTTTCTCTCTCTGGAAAAAGCGTCATATCAAAAGAAAATGACATTCGTAGGAAAATTGGCTTTTGAAGAGGATGCCTCTCCCCTTTCTTTCATGATTAGATTGATTTATTACTTCAGATTAAAATACATTCATACGCCCTTCCTCTTCCTCCACAATGGGGAGAATACTACTGCATTGCAAAAAATAATACCGAGCACAATTCATCATTTCTATCTATGTAAGCAATGTATAGGAACAACAACGTTGACTTCATATCATTTTACTTTTCTAAGGCTTCACTTCAGGGAATTAAGTGTCCATCAATTAAACTTACCTACATCACATCATCTCTCTTTGTGGACTTTTCAGATGGGAATGAATGGCAAAATACTTAAGATGATATTGGAATTGGATTGTTTTACCAATTTACCAAATTGCCATCTGCAAGAGCATCAGCCCACAGGAAACCAGTCGCAGTCCATTTAGCAGCGTGGCTGAACTGTCGAAGTTCCAAGTAACTCAATAGGTCAGGAGAAATACGTACATTTTTTCATCGAAACCACTCCTTATTCTCTACGAAAAGAAGGAAAGGCTCACATTCATACATGGTACAGGTTGAAAGGGAGTCGTTCGACTATTTTTTCACTTTCATTCTGACTTTCCCCCACGTTAAAACGTGAATGTGATGAATGCTCGTGTGCTTAATACCATAATCCAATTAGTCCCACTATGCCTCCCTTCCCCTTTCTTGCTCACCAACTAGTGTTGGCCTACAATACTGGTTGTTAGCTCGTTGACACGTAAAAGAAAATGAAGTCATTTGAAAATGGGTGGTTCCTTCCTGTGCAACAAAATGGCTATTCTCTAAAAGGAAGGGAAAGGAGTGAGTGTCGCTTCAATAAAAAAAACTTTCTCTTCTCCTCGTACATCTTTTTTACGCACCCAACAAAATTGTTGGACACGAGCTTGAGAAGAAAAAAAGTTTGCTCTTCAAGGAAAAAACTCCGTTCCCTTTTGCTCAAGACAATAGGCTCGCAAATAGGTCCAACATACTACAACATTATTTTCAACCTGTTAGACCGACCAGACCATATCAAAAGTTCTTTTTATGGGTGGGGAATAAGTATGCACTATGTAGTAGTCGTTGTATACTCTGTAGGTATGTACGAGTTGTCACCTTGTTTGCCAAAATTAATTGGTCGCGAGAATAATATTTTTTGCGGGAGTACTAGGGACCTGTTAACGAGTAAAGTTTCTCAACCGGCTTGGGCTCGGCGGATACACCGACCAACTTTTTTTTGTCATATTACTTATTCTCACTTAAAGCATTGCACCACTCACAGCTCTCGAGGGAAAGTGGAAGGGAAGAGTTGAAATTAATTGTCGTAATTTCCTCACTACTTTTGGTGATAATGGCATTAATGTGTTGCTGTTTGGTTGTGTGAGAGTTTTCTTTTGGGCGTGTGAGAAGCAGCAGCAGCAAGGCCTCAGGGGAGGGAAACAAGTGTGTGTTTTTAGACGTCGTCTAGCTGGAACTGAAAGGGTGAAAAGCTGAACTCGCCAAACGTGGATTTTAATATTTTTGACAGCCAGCAAAGTGGGCAAGTAGGGATGCAACGCAACCGATCAATACTAATTTCATTAAAGAGGTGTCATAACCATATAGCCATACTATCCACATTTCACGTGGTATTCTACCTAAGTCCATTAATTTCTTAGTTCATGACTAACAAGCTTATGAAATACGAAAAAAATCCATAGAAGATCCCTCCTACTTACTTCCATCTCGTTAGTACTTTTCTTACTATTTCTTGTCTTGTTGTCCACCAGATATTAAATATTGTTAGTAAGTACTTCATGTAAAACATTGGTAAAACTCAATTTCATCAAAAAGACATATGCCATTATTAAGTAAATAACCATATATAACCAGCTCCAGTACTAGTACTTTTTCATCGCATCGCACATCGCATGGTATGCGTGTAACCTTAAGGTGCTTATCAGTAATTATATCATTTGGGTACTCTTTGGTATTATCAATGTTCTTCTTTGGTTTAAATGTTAAACGTGTGCGAGCGAGCATTCAGTCAGAATATCAGGACACAGGAGTTGGTCTCCTAAGACATAATGGCTCCAAGAAAACGCATTATTCAACACGACTTACTTTCTCTGCACGAGGAGAAGAAAACTTTGTGTTCGGATGTTTTTTACTTCGCCTTGCACCCCAAGTAATTAATGATTGACGGCGGTTTTGATACTCGCCTCATTAGGAATTGATTGAAGGGAACGATATCTGCTGTACTTGGCGCTTTTCATTGGTGTGACAGGAATATAACAGGGTCTTATCAAGCAGCCAAAACAACAGCGTGAAAATGAGCAACAATCCCCTTTGTCTTGGTCTACTATGTGTCTGTAGTTCGTACTATATGCATCATTCATGATTACTATACTTGCATTTTATCTTAGGGAAAGTTAGTAGAATTACCCATAAAAAGAGTGTAAATAGCTCCAGAGGTTTTTAGACAAAGGCCAGCGGAGAAACAAGGCAGAATTCAATAAGAAACATGTATGGCATACAAGAGGAAAAGCGTGCATTTTACACCATCACAATAAAACAAGATAAATCGCTCCGTTTCACACTTACTTTCCCTCCAAAAAAAACGTGGTGAATGTGGTCGCTGTTGGGCCACAAAAGCAACATAAATCTCTTTACTCGAGACCCATCATTTTTCATGGACGAAATAGATTGTGATGTGATGTGTACAGCAGTTTTTTTCTCTGAGAAATCTAAGCCTGAAGAAATGATCTTTTGAATAGACTCACATAGTTTTATGTGGACAGCCTAAGAGAATATATATAGATATTTCTATATACTGTGTTATAAACATTTCATAAAAAGGCCATTGTTTATTTATTTTGCTGGCAGGAGCAAAACAGAGTCCCTTCCAGCTCTCAGCTCACCAACACCATGATGGTGGTGGACTCAAGAGATGTGGGTGTGAGTATTATACATGTACGTAGACATTTTATTGAAAAATCCGGAGGCGAAGACAGCTTAAAAAAGACATTATCTCTTTGTTTGGCCAACTAAAGCAAGAAAAATTATTCGAGGAAATGGGAAACGTGCATCTTCCAAAATCTTTGGTTTTATGAAGACGAATTAGTTTTCACTCGGATTGAACCAGCCTCAGATATTTCGAGGGGAGAGATAATCGATCCTTCTTTCTTCTATTTTCCATTCATGTTTCAGAGGCTGGGAGAAAGGATAATAGCTTAAATGTGATATGGCACGCGAGCAATGTCTTTTATAAGGAATATTTTTTCTATAAGAACCCGCTCAATGAAATTCATCATACATCATTCCCTTCTCATCCTCAGCTTTGGCACCCTATTTGTCTTAAGGGTGCAGAATACACACCACCACCAAGTATAAAAAATACGTATACATGGTTTTTTCTAAGAATTCGGTAAAACCACCCAAGTGGAAAAAGGTAGGCAATCCAACATGATACGTGTTGTGTGTACTTGTTCTATGAAAGTAAAATCGAAATCATATTTTGGACCATCATCAATAACAAAACCCTGTTACCTACTCTTCCCTCCCGTTGTTGAGTGGAGGAATGATATGATTGACTCCATTACTTTTGACGGTAAGGGATATGGACAAGTTCAGTAGGTTTTAGTCCTTATCCAAGAAGTGAAATCACTTGGCAATTTTTGATCCAACTCTTTAGTACATTTATCACGTTTCTTTTGAGTCCCGAGCACATTTGTCATCCTTCCTTTTCCTCAGGAAGGCTTCACGAGAATCAAGTTTTTACATTTGCAAATTCATTCACGTATACGTGGTGTGGGGAAGGCATTGGTTTCCCGGAATAAAATTCAAGATTTTTTTTATCCTGCCAATTGGTGCAATTTGTGACCCGCGTAGAGACCAAAAATAGAAAATGATGATGGTGGTGATGCAGACTTTTTACGTACCACGCACAAACACAAAAGAATCATGCTGAATTTCAATTCAATCTCTATATGCTACTTGAATGAGTTGAATGTTCTCCAAAATCAATGAATTACGAATTACTCTTCCGGAAATATGCCATCCCATTGTATTAACCGAGCATATGTATTTTTCCCAACTAAAAATTAATTACTCACGTTTTTAGAACGACTTCAAAGGAATTGAATGAGTGGGAAACATTTTTGGTGTACTTTAGCTCTTACAACTAATGAACGACACATCAGTTAAGTTTCAAGCGTATCATAAGGGGTTCATTTTTCCTCTTGCACAGCGGCCCAAGTCTCATATTCAACTTTTTCCCATATGCATTTTCCACATTTGAAGAACTATACTTCAGACAAAACAAGGAATCATTGAAAAAGCGTAAGGATTCGTAAACACATCTTATTTAAAATCTGGAAAGTTGTTTACCATTTTCAGGTATGAAAAACAAAGTAAAAGAAAGAAAGTTTTCTTTCGTGTAAAGTAAAAGTATTACTGGCTGGAAACGATGTGACAGTTTTCTCCTCGGAAAAAAAACTCACCAAGTACTACTTTTGTGAAGAAGGTGAGTAATACCTAAAAGTACCACTTTCCAGGTAGGGATAGGCAATTTTTATATCAGGCATTTCCCTCTACGTATGTTGTGTGTTGGTACCATCCCTAAATTAACATTTTTCTCGGGTAGAGCAACTTCGTTCTTTAGAAAGTACGGAAGCAATGCAAGTCACATTTCCGCAGTCAGAGGCAAGTGGAGAATGGGAGTGGAAGTCAGGTACATTTTTCCGAATTTATCACAGCCCACGAAACTCTAAAAGGCTCTCACATTTTAGGAGAAATGAACTGATCGTGAGTCAGGAGAGGAAATGTTGCNGGCTCTCACATTTTAGGAGAAATGAACTGATCGTGAGTCAGGAGAGGAAATGTTGCATTTTCCATGTCTTTGTATCTGTCCTAGTGACTTATTTCTAGAGACTTGCAATTATTATTTCGTCTTCTGCCTTTTCGTATTTCATCATCCACATCACACACTGTAACTCTATTTTAGAGAGCAAGACTCATAAAATTAAAAGTAGAAATCATAAAAAAATCGGAACAGATTCTTTCCGTCGGTGAAAAATGGAAATGTCTATGCGGTTGCAGTAGCATATGGCGAACATCCACATCAACGTTGAGGCAGCTATAGCTCACCAGATTATTTTTCACTTCTCATTACCTTGATTAGATCGTCAAGATAGAGAAAGTTTTTTTTATGGTGGAAAATAGCCACGCGAGGTTGGGTTGGTTGGTTTCAGTGGCGCGTTCATGCACCTGTTTCAACGTGGCCAATTCGGGGAGAACCACATATGCACTCAACGTAATAGAAAAGTATTATCATGAATCATGGGGGATTTTCGAAACCTTACAACCTAACCTAACGTCTTTTCAACGCGAACCTGGAAACATAGAAAGTTGAATCACCTCGTAGATTCTATAATCCCAGTGGCGAGTACAACCCAAGCCAACGCGTAGGTCAAGTTGTAAGACGGAGGAAACGAAACTTTTTTTTCCAAGGAAGGATATAAGTAGTAGGAAGCCATGAAATCGTAAAATCTACTTTTGCCAGTCCTCCACCAACTAAAACATTCATCATAATGTGTCCCTGGATTGAGGTGGCCAAACCTAGACCAACACACGACCAAAATATATTCTGGCGCCTTAAAAAATAATGCATTCCCATTCCAGTGCACGAAATTGTATACATATATTTTGTGTGAGTTTTGTAGAAACAATGAGTTTCATCTCCTTCCATAGATTTTCAAGATGGGGGCGTGATACTTAGCTCCATGAAACGTGAACAGGATCGCATAATAGGATTTAATACAAAGTTATTTCTGACCATAATCATTTTCCTGCCGCCATCATCATCTTTTGAAAGAAAAAACTACTCAAGGTGGTAAGGAGTAGCATAAACAAAAGCTGATGATGATGAACCCCACGAATAATAAGGTTTCAGCCTCGGTATTACTCCCGCACCAATAAACCCTTTATCATGAACTTCTTTTATTTTCGGCCGCCGTCTGCAACTCCAAATCCCCCATTTCTCCAAAGACTTGCAAGTGATTCTTTTCGATACTTACAACACTTTGAACTAGTAACAAAATAAATGGGGGCTCTTCCCCCAGACAAATGCCTTTCAATTGCGAATCCTTGCTTTTCAGGTGGAATTATCCAAAGTATGGTGGCCTTATTTTGAAAAGTAAATTGAGTGTTAAAAGTGATTACTGATTTCAGTTTTCACCACTCCATTATTGCATTGTTTTCGTTAACCTTCAGCTTTTATATGTCATGAAAGCATCTCATTCATCAGCTTACCAGGAAGCAAACATGCGAGCAAGATTCTCCAAGATATATTATAGGGGTTCTTAGCTTGGTTTTCCATACGGGTGCTTTGTTTAATAGCCGACAAGGTTAACGTTAAAAGACTTGAAAGATTTGTTTGCTTTTAATTACTTTGGGAAGGAATGCTCAGAATTAAGTACATGTGTACTGGTACGATGGATGGTAGGACTTATTTGAAGTTCTAACAGCATTTACTTTTGTTTATAAGTATAAAGAAAGTGAGTCACCACTATCTACAATAACCAGCCTTCAATTTGAACCAGCAGACACAATAAGTGCAACAAGCACATTAAAAAAATATGCGTTCTGAAAAACTTCGTGCAAGAAGACTTCGAATACATGATTTGGTCAAAGTTGCATTGAAAACGCAAAATTCATAAGACTGCACGAATGATGTGCTGGAGCTCATGTTTTACTTGGCACACTTGCATGCCTGTAGTGATGGAGTTTAGTGAAAATGACACGAAAGATTAAGTTAGAGTGAGGTGCAGCGCACTAAAGTTCGTATGTTGTGTTGTGACTGAAGACACAGTTTCCGGTAGAAGCTGGACCATGATAAAACTGTCTTTTCCAGCACGTTCCTTCATCACAGTTCTAGCCACTTCTAGCCCAAGAAGTATAATATTTTTCAGCACATTTTTGATAACAAAAAAATAATTTTGTACATTTCGCTCGTGCGGTCCCAGAGTGAACATTCCGTGGAGATCATGCATGGTATGATTTTATTGCGACTTTTTATGACCTCCACAATGTAAATCAGCGAGAAGCTAAGAAAAAAAAACTTTTTTCACAGAAGG
>JAHZNH010000702.1:0-31495 GCA_027744355.1 Tyrannoseira gladiata
GTGAAACCAAACGAATAGGATTTAAAATGTCACGAGAATTTCCGCTTGTATGACTTTCCCCCGTATAACCGAGCTGATTTTTCCCTAATGGAGTAGTCGCTTCTCCCTTCACGCTTCTGCCTCTCTACCCCGTTCCAACTCTGAGACACTCTGCAGCATGCCAACCTACCTTTTTTTTCTCCAGTTACCGCAACAAAACTTATCTGTCCTCTAATGTCTCCCTATTCAATCCTCCTAACGCTTTTTTCCCTATCAGAGTGAAACCGCAACGTAAGTAATCACAATCCGAATCACAGGATCGTAAAAAATCTCCACCACTACCAGATTCATTCCTCTCTTCTTCGCTCGTGGAAGACATTGGCATTTATGGCTCAATTACATAATGTAATTGTAATCACAATCAGTTTTACAGGAGGTGCCGTGACATCTCCACACAAGCATTTGCATATCTCCTGCGTTGACATTCTTCAGGGGAAAACTCCCCCAAAAAAAAATTCCACCAAAGACAACGAAAATTCGATGATCTCAGGAAGCGGTGAAATGATTCCCTCCCACCCACTTTTTTTCCAATTCAGAGTACACAAAGGAGCTGCAATAATAACGGCAACTATACCGCAATCACAAGTCCACACCGTAAAAATAATAACGGTAATAATCGTAGAAAATGGCGACAAACAAAGCCTTATTTTCTCCATTGCATTGCTTTCCCCTGCCAAATATAGCACTAGCTTAGCACTGACTTCGTCCCTTTTTCTCCCCAAATTTCTTTCTTTCCAGGTCACACAAAAACCTCAACTCATTCTGGGAGAATGCGAATAGGTTATTTTATTACCCCCAGAAAAAGGCGCAAATCGCTATACCGCAGTGAAATACATATTTTTAGGGCCCACGCAAAAAGCAATTACCATTAAAGTGAATGACAGCAATTATTCCAGTAGTTTTTCCTGCCACTCTGATTCTGATTGTTTAAGGTAGTGGTAGTAGGGTGTTCGCAGTGGTTGGTGGCATTGTGATGTGCTGTGGTGTGCTAGCATACTACAGACTGCGGAACATACTTACATGCATGAGCCGATATATGCATATGTACATGCCTAAAATCATTCTACTTCGTTAACAGGAATCACAACCCCTCGCATGGGAAACCTGTTCATTTTCATAAGACGAAGGGAAAATATCTTTTAAAACTCACCACAACCTCTATCTCTGCCTTCGTTTCCTTCTTCCATGGAAGAAATGCCATTCTAAAGGAACTCGGTAAATAATCACATGTGCCACAGCGATAACAATAAATTCACCTCTTCGTCTTTACCCTCCAAAAAAGGGAATACTCAGCAGTCTTGCTTATCCTTATTTTTGCGAACCACGCAAAATCATTTGCAAAAAAATAAACGAAAAGTTTCTTATCCCGCAATAATCTCTTCCCGGGGCATATTTTTACACTCACGCTCTTTGATAACAAGCTTCATTCCCTTATATTCCTTACTACCTTGGTTCCCCCTCCGCGAAACCATCACCAAAGTTGTTCCATGAATTTTCCGTGCAGTCATTGTAATGCGAGGAAGTGACTTGATTTACCATGTTCTTATTCGTATTCCACTACACGCAGATTCCCTTTTTTGTGCAGGATGAAGGAAATGCTTGGATTGCACCAAGAGCAGCGCACCCATACTACTAGAAGTTCTTGGTGTAGCAATACGTAACCACCACCACTACTTTCATAGTACAAGTATTTTCGACGATGTTTACTCAATGACTCCATCCAACAATGATTCTGGTTGATGTCGGTTGATGATGACTACGCTTTTTCCCTATGTATTCGCGAAAAAAGAACCTGATGAGAATTTCATATGAGACGAACAGAAGAGCTCCCAATACATACTCGCTCACTCACTCAGCCTTTCCCCTTGCAAACCGAACAATACCAGGCATGAGTGACAATGTGTGTATTGCATCATCCAAAACCCCATTCGGCTGATAAGACCAGACCGGGCTCACATAGAGAGCATTTTTTTCCTCCTCCTACCACCACCACTACCATACTCCCTTTTTTGCATTTCTCCTCCACAAAATTATAAAGCAAAGTAGACCCAATAAAAAAGCCATCGTATGGAAACCACTCCCGTAGTCCCAGCAAATACCAGGCATGAGTGACAATGTGTGTATTGCATCATCCAAAACCCCATTCGGCTGATAAGACCAGACCGGGCTCACAGAGAGCATTTTTTTCCCTCCTCCTACCACCACCACTACCATACTCCCTCTTTTGCATTTCTCCTCCACAAAATTATAAAGCAAAGTAGACCCAATAAAAAAGCCATCGTATGGAAACCACTCCCGTAGTCCCAGCTCCCATTTTCCCTACGGACTCCTGAAGCTCTGGGAACAAGAACATGCATTCCGCGAAGTTATTAGTTTGAAGATAAGTTCCATATTTCGAGGAGACAAAATTAGGACATTGTCATGCTGTCCTCCAAAAAATAATACATGTATACATTTTAACGGGCTCCCACAGCTTATTTTGTATCATCGTTCCGAATTACCTCATAAAAATACGACTACACCACCACCGCCAGCACCACACGACAGATAGGCTTCATCCCCTCAATGCAGCGCTAATGCTAATACGCTGGGCTGGTGAGACATGAGAAAAGTTCATTCTTATCTACTTTTTTCGGCCTCTCCCGAAAATGAATGAAATATGAATTGAGCCATCCACAAAGATGCAAACGCCCTTCATTTCACACAGGAGAGGAGTAAAAAAAGTAGCAGCAAGTATTTATCTCACCACTTCCTTCTTTCCTACCGCCCTAAGCCATATCCATCAGAATGAGGCTTGCTCTGTGTTTTTTTTCTTCTTCTGTTGACGCTCTTACTCTCCCCCTACAGGCAAACACAAACACACATGAGACGCTGCTGCTGTGCTGGAATGTCTGCCTAGTTATTCATTCATTTATGCAAACTTCCTCTCCTTCCCTCCCTCTTACCATTCATTAAAAAGTGCAAGTATTTAAGTAGTTCCATACAGCAGGCTGGCTTAACTTAGCAACTTTCTGGGTCATCGATTTAGGCATACGCCGAGAAGATAAAAATGAGTACATGCGATAAGTACATGATCTCATTTTTTCCAGCCCTCCAGACATAAAAATAGCCGCGTTGGTATTCGTGGTTGCGGTCGTAGTTGTGATAGTAGTGTGCGAATATTACAATGGGGTTCTCTCCTCCACGCAACTTGAAAGATGTAAGCAAACAAAATAAAAAAATCGTCATTCAAGCTTCCTCATGCGCCTATTTTGGTCTATTCCAACCCGGAATGCAATGCGGGCGGGCGGGCAGGCGAGCATTGTTAGGGATCGATCGAGATAGAAAAAAAGTTACCTCCGCGAAGTTAAAGATAAGCCAGAACATATTTTTCCCGGTCGCTTAGTATCTCTTATAATTCCAGCTAATTGTAGACTGGAGGAGAAATAACAGCTCCGTCTCCCAATTTCGTTTTTTTTGTGCAGGCGAAGAGAAAGTCAAAACGAGACCAGCAGCTGTTTCCCTCCAAAAAACAGAGAGTAACGGGATTTCGCAGGCACGTACAACGTTCCTATATCTCCCGCCTAGGAAATTTCCTGCCTTTTTATTATTCCAATATGCATTATATATGGGATATAAAAACAGGACGAAACCACCATCACACGCCATTCTTCCTCCACAATTCAAAATATGGTGTATTGTGTTGCTCTCTCCGCTTAAAACATACTTTTTTGTCTAGGTTCCGTGGCGAGGCACTAATCATGCATGCACACATCCTCCTCCTCCTCCTCCACCAACTAGGTTCTCATCGTGGGATGATGACGATGAAACCATGAAAGTGAACAGAAAAAATATATGAAAAAAGGAAGGAATGTAGGATATGCGGCCGAATTTTTAGAAAGTCGCTTAAAACAGCCCACACAAATAAGAAAAAAAGAGAAAGCGGCGGCGAGGATGATTATGATGTGGTGTCGGCGTTTCTGGTGATCCTGCAACTCATACCATTTCACAACTCAATATTACATTTTTCCGCTGCATGAAGAACCTTATAGAAATATGGATTAAGTACGTAGGAGCAAGTTTTACGAAGGAGTAAAAAGTCGGACTGGCATGGACTGAGTTGTTAGTTTTTACCCTGCATAATCACTACACCACTACTCCATATACTTAAAATATACCAGCTAGACCGTTAGCTCAGTCGTTTGAATTGAGAGGAATACTCATAGGCACCAGCTTAAAGTAATATGAATATATGCTCGTTTGAAATCGTAATAACTTTTAGGGAAATAGACAGAATTTTAAAATGTAAAAACCACTTCGCTTAAATTTTTAACCACTTTATTTGACGTTGTCTTTACTTTTTCCACGTGTAGAAGTGTGCACGAAACAAAACACTAATTGTTTCGGCAGTCATGATGAATTAAAACGCTAAGAGGCTGGCCATTTTCCAAGAATTTTAGGCAGTAAATGAAGGTGGATGTATTCTGATTCTCTGATTGATGGTGAATGAATGAATGATGATGATGATAATAAGCGATATTACATGATGCTGTCAGGGCGGCAGATTATGATGAGGATTATGATGATGACGACAAGACCTAATCTCCACAGAGAGGGAAGGGGGCGTGATCCCAAAGAATTTGCAAACATTTGCTATCCTAACAAGCATCTTCCTTCTAGCAAACAAGTAAAGAGGCCCACATCGCCATGTCTTCTTCTCCACGCTAAGACGTTGGTAATACTTAATTAGCAAACAAGCCTTAATGAAAAACTTACCTCGCTTGGCTAGGCAAAGTGCTCAGAGTACTGTTTGAGTCGGCCGTTTCCGTTTGGAGATTGTCACTCTGGAAGAGCTTTTTGAGCGGTTGCAAGGGCGGTACCCATTGGCATAGGTGATTTTGGCTGATATGGTGAAGACATAAGATACTCTGTGGAGAAAAAAAAACAGGAACAAATCGATAAGTTAATGACTTCATAAAGATAAAAAAGCAGGGGCTGAACTTTCCCCACATTGCTTGCGGATGCATAGTTTCCTCGTCGCATTTGTATGGAGGGAAATAAAGATATCCTCCTTACTTTGGGTCTGAAGATAAAAGAAAAGTTTTTGGAAAGTCACAAATGACAACAAATTCATTTTTCCCTACATGTGCTGTACATTTTTCCCACTCTGTCGTCTCTCCCTCCTTAAATGGGGACGGAGTTTCAACGTCTTCCTCAACGGAGACAATATAGAGGGAAAGTGACAGGTATGAGAAAATGTAGAATGTGCATAGTTTTTCCTGAGATCTGTGCAAGAAAAGCAATTCATTCTTAGGGATTATAACGGGGAGAGTAGTAAGGAAAAAAATAGCGACAAACCCCATCATGCTGAGGCAAAGTAGCTCCTGACATTTTTCCCCGCGTCGTTTTCCCCTTTTTTATGAGTTTCTCTTTTTCCCTAAAAGTACCGTGAAGCGAAGCGAGAGCACATACAGGGAAGTTGTGAAACGAGTGTTTTACCCGAAAAAGAAACGAATTCGGTAAGTGAAGTAATGCATAAAGCCAGAGCAAGGATAGATGAGGTTATGCCCAGGTGCCCATCACAAAAAAATGAATCCAAGAAACATTCCTACTTTTCTCAGAATGAGCGAAGAAGTAGAAGGAACTACCTTTTTTTCCTGAGAAACCCGAAATAAAAAAAAGGAAACTTTCTTTCGGATCTTTATGACTATGGTTGTAGAATCAAAGTACGAGGAAGCGAAAGGTGAGAGAATCATCCATGGTTCATGACTAATGTTGGAGAAAGAAAGCTAAGTTCTAGANGAAACCCGAAATAAAAAAAAGGAAACTTTCTTTCGGATCTTTATGACTATGGTTGTAGAATCAAAGTACGAGGAAGCGAAAGGTGAGAGAATCATCCATGGTTCATGACTAATGTTGGAGAAAGAAAGCTAAGTTCTAGAAATGTTGTTGCATGGCATGAGCATAAAAAAGTGCATCTAAAAAAAGTAGTAGCTCAGGTAGGATTCATGCATCCATCTTACGACTCGTGCAGCTGAAGTTCACCGCAGCAGCAGCAACCAGGTAAGCAGATGCATGCAACCTTAATCTGAGTAAGTAGATATATTTCTTGCTGGAAGTCACATCATTCTTCCTTTCAGGATCACTGGAGACGAGTTCATCTTCATACGTATGCACTTTCTTATGTTATTTCCTCCTGAATTTAGTCACTGAGGATAAGATCTTCAAAAAAATAAATAATTCTCTGCCACGAAGCGAACTCTCAGAAAGAAGGGGGCTGAGAAGAAGAGCTCGGACTGAACTCTCAGATTTGGAACGAAATGGTTGAGAACACTCGAAAAGATAAGTTTCCTTTGAGAGGCATCTCCATTAAAAAATATAGACTCTTTCGGTGAATTTGAATTCATAATTGTTTTGTATTTCTCCCAACCCGATGCGGAACGGAAGACGTAGTGAATTGAAAAAAAAATCGTGGCAGAATTCAATGAGCCCCGGCATCTTCTTCTGACCTCGTTCCTCTCTTCCTCCAAAGGCTTGGCAATTTCCGATTCGGATACTTTAGCTCTTTAATACCCTTTGAAGTGGAAGAAGAGACGGAGGTAAAGAGAAACATTTTGATTTATGGATACATACGTACGCCAGTATTCCTGTCCCTTGCAGTGAATGTAGTTAGTATTACGGAAGCTTGCTCCAACGCAAAAAAATGGAGGAAAATTTCAGCGGGAGCTATTCTCTCCCTGCATAATAATAATCAAGGCGAGGTAAAAGTGTCTATTGTTGGATGATGTACGATTTAATGTTATTTACGATTCCTCCATCCGCACTCAGATCCAGCATTGAGTGTGCCATGTTACGGGGAAATTGTTGACAAACAAATTACTTCCACGTAGAGCGCCACTTCTGTAGTCAATACATCATCATCATCCATCCCAGTTCCTGAGGAAAGTTCCATTTATATTTTTTTGGAGAGCCGCTGTCGTCCATCTCTACCAGTACCACTATGTTCTTAACAACCCTACTCCAAATCACTGTCGCACTCTCTTTTGTAAAGGAAGCGATCTTTCTTTGATTATCTTGTGGTCTACGCAACTTTTCAACTCAGGAAATGACTGAAGTCATCAGGAAAAAAGAAATTCAGTTTCTTTGCTATCCCTCGGCAATTTCGTTTTCGCGGAGGGGGAAGATAAACCCACGCTACTTCTATCTACATCGGGAGCCCTTATCAAAAAAATAAATGGCCGAGTATGTTGGACTCTAGTCTGTTCACTTTTACCGATCCCAGATTTACAACTCGAGCAACCAGAATATCTTTTTTTTTTATAATATAGTGTACGCAAAAGTATATGAATACATGATTGCGACGAAATTTCTCCACTTGTTTCCAGCAGAAATGAGGAGGGAGACTGTATCACAAGGATTCCTGGGCACAGGTAAATAAAGGGAGGTGCTTTTAAAGTTGAGGGATGAACATGTCATGCGATAGAATAGCGAAGCGCACAAATTCTTGAAACCCATTTCGTCCTCGGAAATATATCAGTGCCATGCATAGAAGATAACATGAAAGATTAATCAGCAAAAAATGCTTGCATATTAAAGGAGTGGAGGAGAAACTCCCCGGGAAAAAAATCCCTGGAGTGAGTGAGTGATACGCATTAAAAGGGTTTCAGGTAGGGAGATGAATTGAATGTTGGACAGGTACATACGTGAAGTAAAAATATGGCGGTGATGAGATTGAGATGAGTGCAGAGGAGAAAAAAACGAGTTGTAGTCAAGGTGGCCCATAAACATGGACTGACTGAGTGAGTGAGCTAGGAACGTACAAATAAGGGGAATGCAAGGTCTCCCACTTTTTCATCTTTTCTCTCACAAAAATTAATATCAGCTTTCTCCCATACATCGCAGATGGAGAAAATCCGTTCGGGGGTAATCATTTATTATTACATGCACATAGAAGAGAAGATGAGGTGGAAGGGAGAAATTTACGTGGAGTTGTCTCAAAACACTGAAGTCCTCCTCTTAAGTAGAAGGACGACGGATGGATGGATGGCTGGATGAATGAATGAATGAAAGTGTGTATGTATGAATGCCTGCCTGTACGTGAGGTTTTATTGAGGAGTGTTCAAGACGAGTGGAGTGCATAGCTTCCACGTAAAAATTGTCATCGTCACCCTCCACTCACATTCCATCAGCAGTTTGAGCAGCAAAAATACATCCAGGAAAATCGGAAGGAAAAGGGAGAAAGTTTTTCTCCGAAGAGAGGGAAAGTGTATAGGTATGATAAATGACATTTCTTTCTGAGTTGTTCGCATAAATTTAGGGATTTTTTTTTCGGGAGGAGATAGAAAAATACACGCTCTCCTTACGTGTATGAAGCTGGAAAAGTGGTTTATTTCAATGTTTCCATGGAAAAGTAGCACATGACACGATATGTGACGACGGCAAAAGTTTTTTTCTAACTTGACTACGAGAGAAAAAGTTTGTTAGGAGAAAAGGAGAGAAGGTTTTAACGAGAGCCCTGTAACGAGAGAGCATGACCATCGATGGTGTCACGCAAGTTCAATTGTGTTGACTACCGTTGAACTAATTTTTTCAATTTAGAATTGAATTCCAGGAATAAGGTAGGAATATAAATATATTCTTCACTCTTCATACACGTACGTATAGTTTCTCTGTCGGAGATGGCGACAATACGGGTCACCGCTGAGATGCAATCCAGTATCAGCGGCAGCATCAACCAACTCAAAAGGAAAGGTGGAAGGTAAGTACGTAGGTGGGAGTAGGAGGCAAAGGTTTTGTGCAGCGTCGTGGTACATACATGCATACATGCTAGTTAAGTAATGCAAGTGGTTTTGAGGAACACACACTCTCTCTTTTTTTACATATTTCCATGCAACTCTCAACTCCAACTCGAGTAGGCGGATTCAACTTGGGCTGGCGGAAATCATAAGATATTCCCTCACTCCTTGAAAATAATCAAATTTCTTTTTTATCCTTGTATTTCAGTTCCGAGTTATCCGTACAAAAACTTATTTCCTATTTTTTCCCACCAGAAGAGAAGTGTACCAACGGTAGGATGAAATCCTATCAGAGGAATCTAAAATATTCAGTAAAATATGAGAAGTGCGTCGAGCAAGTTTCCGCAAAAGGACTGACTATCTAGTACCCACGAAAAGAGAACTTCTTGCGTCCTCATCACTTCGAGCATTATCATACATACATGCATTCAATCAATTCTCGAAACTCGAAAGTAATGAGACTATAAGGGATTTTACACATCTTTTATTCTTCGAAAAGTACTTTTTTGTTGACTCCAACTTCCACTTCCACCGTTCCTTCATTTCCAACGAAAGGAAAACCACTTATTATGATAATAAGCTGATGAAAAAGAAAGACAAGCAGAGACTCGGGAAAAGTTTTCCCCCCGAAGAAAAGAACATTTCAAGTCAACTTCACTCTTTGACTTCCACACAAAAGCCCTCTCTCTACCTACATATATATATATATTCATCTCCAGGTCTTAGGGCTTCTCAAATGCAGGAGATGGATGATGAGGGACAACGCACGGTTGCTCGAAAAATTTTTTACTGAAAATTTAATTATGACATAATATCTGCGCGTACAATAATGCCACAAAGAATCCAACGAGCTTCTCATCATTTCCATGTGAGCGGAGATGATGATGATGATGATTGTGATGCCTAATAAGACGGATTACGAGCATCAAAGAAAGATGACGGAATGAACGACTCTGCACCGTCGTCAATGCCATTTTCATTTGAACATTATGATGATAATAATAGTAATAATAAACGCGTTTTCATAGATCACGGTTTTGCGTTGGTGACGTGGAAAAGGTTCTGGAGAAAACGCACCCCTTTACACCTGTACCCGACGACAGTCGAGGGGGAAAATGATCTGATCCTCGATGATGCAATGTCTTTCTGACTTGGCTGGGGTGTTGGTGGTCGCGAGCCTCGTAATATTCTTTGGGACGGAAAAATAAGACACAAAGCTCTTTACCGTAATATAATGAAGGGAAGCCGCTTGTTTGACGTGTCATGTGGCTTAATATGTCTACTTTCCCCCAAAATTGGATTCTAGGTAGGAACGCTAAGCTGAGTCATTTTCAGTTTCCCTCTTTCCCCTCCCTCTTCATTTTGAAGTTTCTTTTTGTCATCACTACATCAGTGATCATCCAGCATGCGGAGAGATGAGTACCAGACGAAGAATATTTTCGGTTCCTTCTTCCTCCCTCAATTATAAGATTTGAAATTGCATCGCAAAAAGATATAAATAAATGAATAATAATCGTAACTTGACGAATGGAACTTTTCAAGCACTTGAGGTGAAAAAAATTTCCCAACCCCGTCATCAAAATCTACTCAGCCTATGATGTTGTACTCCTGATCATTCATTCCTATTAAAATACCATTCATCAAACTGTAAATTCTAGAAAGTTTCTCAAAAAAAACTTCTAAACTCTGGAAAGGAAATCGGGAAAGATGAAGTTGAGGAGAGAAAATTGAAAACGAGGCATGAGCAATTTTTTTCCTATCATGTCTCATCCCCCAGCCAGGAAAAAGTGGAAGTCAGAAATCAGAGACAAAATGAAGTTTTCGTCAGCGTTGATTTCATCAATTCCCGACGTTAACGGCTCAGCAGCAACTGAGGCAGATGGTATGGCGGTGGCGTGACTGAGATTAAATGTTGTAGGCGGACTATCTTGTTTGTTATTTCAGGCGAGACTGGCATAAACCGAAAGGAAGAGTTATGAGCCGACAAACCATGCATGGGGAACTCTGATTGCATCGCCAACGGCATAATTCAATCTCCGCTCTCTAGTATTAGGCCATACTTGTAGAGAAATGGGAACAAGATCATTTGTTAGAAGGAGTAAGTAAGTAATGTACCTCGAAACCAGGGTTCAAACTTAAACTGACCGGAAATTTGAATAAAAATGTTTCTATTTCATAACCCCTCGTTTATTTTTTTCCCATTCCTCCTCCTTCCATGTCTTGGAGAGAAGGAGCCATAATCCACATAAAAGCGAAATAATCTGTTGCAAATACGCTCCAGTCATGAGATGCTGCAATCCTCCTCTTGCATCGATTTACAGCGACTACTACAACCATTGCTGCTGCTGGAATACGGAGCCATGCATGTAAAGGGACTGCTCCGGAGGCTTAACTCCTCCAGAAATGTAATAATAGCATTATTACCGGCTTTACAGGAAACATGGAGAGATACAAGATGGTGATGCAAGAGTTCAATAAATGTACACTTGAACGGGTAGTTGACACAATAAATACTGGAACTAGTAAGTATTACTACACGAAGCTCGTCTGGAAATCCCGCGTTCTACACATGATTTCGGATGGAACGGGGGAAATGCTAACCGAATTTGACTCTCCACGAAATATTACGTACACCACCACGAAAATGCGGAGTTAAAAACTTCTGCTAATAACGTCGGCTAAAGCAAACATCAAAATATTTTCTTTCTATTTTCCAAAGGCGTGTTAAAGCAGCGAAGGAGATTACACGAGAAAACTTTGAAAGTAGAAGTAAGTCAAGCGGAGGATTTTTTTTTACTAATTTCGTCTCCACGTTCACTCGTTTCCTCTTTCCCGCTTCCACAAAAGTTTAAAGCGAAAGCCTACTTTCTCCTCAGAATGGCATTAGGACCCAAGGAATTTTTTTTTGCGAAGGGATTTCCGACTTCAAGCCACTCTCGATTAGTATGGCCAGCGTAAGTGGAAATACATATGAAACCTCGTCTTAACATTTTCCTTCGAATCATTTTTATGACTATGTGTGCAGCAAAAACGGCCACATCTTCATCCCCCTTATTTACGCCCTCAATTCACTCATATTTTAATGTTAGCACTGGCAAGGCACAGCCGTAAACGACTCAAGATTCAATCCTTTTTTGAGGAAAAAAATTCCGCCACACAGTACACAACAGCGCACAGACACTTTTTTGTCGCATAAGTTCATGTCATTCCACTCTGACTCCCTCCTCATTTCAGGCCTCGCGCTTTCGGAAATGAGAGGCTTTTAAAAGCAGCCTAGAACCAGCCTCCGTTCCCAAGTTAAAGAAAGCGAAACTTTCTCCGCGATATACTTTTTTTTTTGCACAGTCTGGTTAATGCCTCCACTTCATAAGTACTAATAACAAGGGAACTTTTTCAGGAAACAAACAAAAGTCCCTCTCTCTCTCACTCACTCTTCTTTACATCGTCTGGATGCAGTCAGATAAGTATGGTCGGTCCCAGAAAAACTAATTTGAATCGTCTGTGTGTGAAAACAGCTTAAAAAGTGAAAGAGTAAGAGTCAACTCTTCCATAATAAGCTCATATTAAAGCTTATGTTTGTTGTTCATGCCATACTCGTCGTCGTCATCACCATCATCATCATCATCATTTCGATATGAGTAGGTTGCTTCACGAAAAAAAATACTTAGGTCTCTAGTGCTAGTACTACAACTATCATCTCAGAAAAATATAAGCAAAATAAATAAGCTGGTTAGATGAAGATCCCTTCTCCACTTTTTTCTCCTTCACAACAAGCGCTACATTTGCCGCTTCCGTCCTTTTCTGTCCAGAAGAAGTGAAAAAATGAAGATTTTTTTATTCCGTTCAAGTGCTCTTTACCCCTTTCAGAAATAATGGCGAACTCAACTCTCAACAAAAAAAATGCGGCTGGAGTGCTCGCCAAACAAAGTAGGCAAATTTCCGCATTGTAATAATACTACTGATGATGCCTGCTGATGCTAAAGAATACTCAACTTTATAGGTTGCGCAGCAATCTCTTTTTTTCGGCAGTGAATTAATGGGAATTAAACTCCCATTTCGAGTGAATCAACAAATTGTAATTGTTCACCAGGCCAGGACCAGAAGAGAGCTGAGATCCTCTTACTCTCGTGCCATGGCCATTCCTTCTTTCCCTCTCTCCGTGTTTTGAGGACTCTGCTCGGCAAAAGACCAAACCAAGAGTGGTATTCAATCTCAATGAAACACACGAGAGTCAGAATCAAATGCAAAAGAGGCTGGTGGAAAAAAAACGTGTGGAATTTGTAGGTATTCGGGTCATTTCTGCTGGAATTCTGGGAAGGTATGAATGCGCTTTTATTTCAACGAAGGCGAAAAAACTTAGAAAACGCCTAGTGCATTATATGACCATCATTTCGCGCATGCATGAAAAGAAAATAAAACGACCGTAATGAACTTTTCCTTTCGGCTTCGTAGATTGTTTATGTTGATAACACTTATCCTCGTTATTTGCTTTTTTATTGTCCGAGGCTAATGAAAAACAAACGGGGAAATGGATTGGAAGGGAAGACGAAAAGGATGTTGGAAATACTACAAGATGTGTAGATGAAGATGTACCTCGTTAAAAATTAATTGTTCCAGAAAAGTGGTTTTAGGGAATAGGCAGATCAAGCTCGCGGGTTCTGGACAGAGATGTACTGCTGCAGAATAGTTACTTTCCTCATCATCATCATCATCAATCGTCATCAAAATGAAGCGTAGTGCTTTAATCACCTCGACTACTTACTTACTTACTATTTGGAACCTGCGTTTAAAATCCCCATTTAAAAATCCGTTTACGGGAAACGATTTTTCCCATGCAAATTATAATTAAGCTGTATTCATCTAAAAGAAATCTTGACTCTTTTCCATAAAAATTAAAGCTGGCCTGGTTTTAACATCAAACGCAGTTATTTAAAACAAAATGAGAACTATTAAGCCTGCTTCCACTTTCCACTCTCGCCATCTCAAATCTCGCATCTCGCTCCCCAATCAGCTCCCTCCCTAAGAAATTCGGTTTGATTGCTAAAGATCGTGGAAGCTTTGTTTTTCAACCATTTACTTATTTTTTTCAAGTAATCATTAAAAGCTACCGCTCTCAATGCCAAGACTTCCATCGTCTTCTTTCCATGGAGGGCGAAAAGAAGGAAACAGCACAAAACCAGCATCATAAAACCGCCTCACTCCTGATGATTTTTTTTTCTCGAGACAATGACAACAAATAGAAGTAGAGCCCGCACTATCGCATCGCAATCACAATCCCGTCACACAAAAAAAAATCCAAATAGAAGGAGAAACTTTTCGGTAGGGAGAAATGTCTCGCGAAATTCTCAACAACTTTTTTGGCTTATACTGGGAAGCACGTCTCAGAAATTAAGTTTGATGATAATGAAGACGACGATATCTGAAGAAATCTTTGTCATTTTCTTCGGACAGCCTCCAATACGAGACATTTTTCCGGTTGGATGGTTAGTGCTACATGACAAAAAAGGAGGAGAAAAAAATGAGTACATATACGACGATTCGATACATGTGTACCTTTGTATGAGTCCTCTGTGTACACAATGGAAAGCCTTTTAAAAACGAGAAATTTTTCTAGAAAACGAAGCTCGAGTAAATAAGAGGTTTGTTTGGCCACGCTTTCGAGGGAGGCACACCAACCAACCACTACAGTTACTTCCATTGCAACTTGAGTGAGTAGCAGTAGTAGTAGTGAATCATCACATCAAGACAAAGAAGATGAGGTTTTTTGAAGCATCAACAACATCCACTTTTCCTCCCTAAATGGAGGTTAAGAACAAGGGATATAGTTTTTAAGTGATCGCATCACATCATGACATGAAGATGACGATAAGAATACACTGAGGAGTAAGTATGAACATCGTAAGTACATGTGTATTCTACTGTTTTTGTGGGAAAAAAAGCTCCATCACAAAACCATTCCACCACCACCACCTCCCCAACTTAAAAGCTCCATCGAGCTCCACGCCAAATAAAACGTTAAGAACTAAAGTGCATTTCGATTTCGGGCTTAAAAAAGTCCAAAGTAAATAGCAAACAATTCATTTTGATTACATTCAGAACTACTACTGGGACATAAAAATGTGAGAGAAGGACTCAATATGAAAAACCACGATATTTTTAGTTACGATCTTTCGATTAAATAAGAAAGACAATCAAATGTGGAGATGGATACGTATTTATATTTTTAAAAAGACATGGAAGGCTCCATCCACTCCGCTGCATTTTGGAGTCCCTATTGATTTAGGGATTTTTCTTCGTGGTGTTTGTTTCCCTTCCGGCTTGATGTGTTCAGTAATCCCCGGTGATGATGGGGAGATAGATGGATGATCTTATTGCTAATGCAGAGCAGAAAAATAGGAGGATATATTGCTTTCGTGTAGAATGAAATAAGTACTGCTGCGTGCCTTTCAGGCTTACCAAACTATTATAAATGGATTTTTTTGGAAAGTATGGAATTTTCCATTGTTTTCGATAAAACTCAAATCCCTATTAATGCAGAGTCAGGCGTGGCACGAACATATTTTTTCCCCTGAAATTTGATTCTCTCCTTCCACTGAATCACTTACCTTAAGTCTGTAAATACATTGGAGTAAGCACTTGTCCATGCTACTGGCATTAATAATCATGTGAAAAGCCCACGAACTGTGGAGGAGAAGAAGGATGATCGGCAAATATAACTTCGACTCTCAAAGACTGGGCCAGATGAATCTCCTCGTTAAAAGATGAAGATTGGTTGGTGGAATCCCTCCAAATTGGAATCGGCATAATAATAATGTGAAAAGCCCACGAACTGTGGAGGAGAAGAAGGATGATCGGCAAATAAGTATAACTTCGACTCTCAAAGACTGGGCCAGATGAATCTCCTCGTTAAAAGATGAAGACTGGTTGGTGGAATCCCTCCAAATTGGAATCGGCATCACAGGAGTGATGATGAGCAGGAGAGTAAGAAGAGCAAGAGGAGATGGTGGTGGTGGTAGCAGTGCTCAAAGTTCACAGTTCAACTCACACCACCGCAAAGTCGATGTACTAAAGCTACTGTTGACTTCTGAAGCGTAACACCACCACCACTGCCATAATCCGCTCTAATTTGGGTATACAATCAGTTCAATTAATTTTTGACGCGAGGTGATTTTGAGTTCTCTACGCTCAGCACTAATCATAAAATGCAGAGAGAGGCTCGCCCGAATGGGAAGGCGCGGAGAGATGATGTTGTCAATATGAGAATTATTATCAGAGCTTCCCACAAATTTTAAAAGTGGAGGAGGAGGGGGATGTCTGGTGAGGACGTCAATGATTATTCTCTCATAATGGGCTTTCCATGGAATATGTGCCAAACTAAGCACAAAATTTACTTTCTACGAACGCTTCCTCCCCGCAGCATGCAGTTATGAATTTGAATTAGTTTTGTGGAAGAGGAAGAAGCGAATGAATGAGAACCCACATTATTCCATTTAATTGTTTAGAAGAGATCTCCACCATCACAGTTCATTTTCAAGAGCCAACAACACTGAGAACAAATATAGAGGACGTGGACGACGACGAGGACGACATATCAAGAACACAAAAAATAAAGGTTGTGAATAGGAACGGAAAGTACAAACTCTAGAGCCTCACCACCACTCACCACTACTACTACTACTACAACTATCAGGGAAACTGGAGCAGAAGAGCAAGCTTAAAAAAGTTTTTGTGGAGTTGGTTGGATGCCTGCAATGGTACTAGTGAATGCCCCATTGTCTCCGCAATTTTTGGTCCTTTTGTTTGGGAAATGGTAAGTAATTACTGTAGAGATTTTATCGGGCAACGACACGACACCCGCATCGCCCCATCATGGGAAAACGGAGAGAATCATGAATACAACTACTCACCGCGCGCACACAAAAAAAGCGAATCCATCATGATCATCATCGTCATCAACAACTTACATCTCTGAATGAGTTGTGGAGAGGAATACAAACATCGTAATCAACTTTCGAAATTGGAGATCCATTTTGTAAATAACACAAGCGTTATGGAAATCGTCGTTGTCTGTAGGAACTCTGAAGAGGTGCAACCACTGCTCGAGTGGGATTAACAATTGAGATAGATGGCCCCAGCTGCACGATAATGTGATGATACAGATATACTACAACACAGAATGAATATACTACATATATGCTTTAGAAACCTGCATCAACCCTAACCCTTCGAGGTTCACACAGAGGAATAAAGACCATAAGTTTGGAGATCTAAGGAGATTCCAGTATTTATGAGAATTATTATTATTATTACGATTTAATTGCAATGATATATACATAGTTACATCACTTAACTCTCCTTAACTTCTTCCGCACAAGCTAACTTCTTCGGCTTTGTTTCCGATCTTAAGTGATTGGATTCTCCGAGTAAGACCCAACAAAATTCCATTATTTGTTGCCACTGTCGCCACTTTGACTTTCAGAACACGTAGAATATTTGCCAATATTTCAAAGGAAATATCCGAAAGTAGAATTTCGGAAGGAGATGGACAGACACTGGAATATCCCTTTTCTAACTTACAGTATACGTATTTTTAGCTTTAGCCTCCGCCGAAATGAGTTCTGGTTGGATTTCTCTTTCACCCTTCCTTCTGCACTACTTACATTCCTACTTTCTCATCTTATTTCCTCCTTCTCAATAAATCAATATAAAATGTTAGGAAAGCAATTTGATGAACCGATTTGTCTCCGTAAAATTGACACGGTAATATTCTCATGAGGGTGTTTTACCATACTTTTCCACGCGAATCTGGAATAACCAATTTCAGCTTTCTCTCACGTCCTGCATTTTCGTTTAGCCGCAGACAGTCAGGGAGGAAAAATGAATTGGAACTGCCACCCCCTATATTTATTGCGGAAAGTTTTTAGGCGCTCCACTCGCCACAAGAAGGAAAATCTCAGAAAAAACAAAGTCAACACACAACTTGCTCGCCAAACATCTTCAAATTTGACCAATATTAGTAGGAGGAGAGGAAGCACCTACGTAGTTTCAAAAAATATTAAACCTAATATCAATTACGTCTGATTCCCTAGAAAACTTCCAGATTCAAAGCTAGAAAGTATTGGCCAGGATGACATGACATGACATCCCCACATTTTTTTCGAAGGCTCAAAGAATAAACGACTCCAGCTAAAACCGCTTTGTATTACAAGCATGAGTTGCCACTTAATCTGATGAAGTGATAAATATTGTGAAAAACAAATAAAATAATCACATACGTACCGTCAAAGTAATAATAATATTCCCTTCTTTTTTCTAACCAGGAGCCAGCTCTTGAAGGTACCAGCATCACATCACTCACACGAACAAAAACCTTTCCAGTTTCATGTTCCCCTTTACAGAGCTCCTACTTACTTAACATCGCAGTTTGCTTCAGCAAAAGACAGAGACTCACACACACACACAAACTCTACTTCAAATTCTATCCACATCATTTTGTAGGTACTCCCAGAGGAGAGATTTCATAATTTTTGCATATGCAAGGGAAATATGTTAACAAAGCTGTTGTGGTCCTTTTTTTCCAACAGTCACAATGCAAACGATTCGGATTAAAATATCCTCCATGTCGCTACCCACATAACTTCCTAAAATAAAAAAAAGTGAAGACCGATCCATTCTGAAAAACAACAATCCGTCACCACAACGGGAATCTAAGTAGGTATTACGCAGGATAAGCACTTAATATATCAGGAAAAAAATAATCCTAGATCCCCTGCTACCTTCGGATTTAGGCACTCTTACGCCGTATCAATATTAATATTAATCGGTTCCAGCCGTAATATCGTATCTAGCCTAATGCTCAGAATCTCAGAAATAAAATGGGCATATACATAAATATATACGGGCGATAGGAAGGTCAATGGAATTGAAGGGAACATGACGGACTTGAGCTTCTCTTTCTTTGTCCACACACGCGTAGAGATGAGATGCGGTGGTGGTTTTTTGAGCCATAGAAAAAAAATATGTACTCGGAATTATGAAAAAGCAAATTGCTTACCAATAACCGTGGATTATGGACTCGTGATTCATAAGGGTTTATAAGCTTGCTCGCACGTTTTGTAAGGGACGAACTGAACAAAACAACAATTCATAAAGGATATTTTTTGGAGGTTTGATTCATGATTTCGTCTTTTGTAATGGCCCACATTCCACAAAAAAATATGGACTGGTGTAGCAGTAGTAGTAGTAGTGGTGGTGGTGCGGTGAGGTGCAGCTGTTGTCACACCAAGGGACCTCCGCATAAATAGGTTCAGTAATTCTGTTCAGTCAAATCCCAAACCCTCGACTCGCTACTCGGCACCAATCCCTTGCAATTTACTTATGGGGAAGTGGAATCCCTTCTACTTATTATTTACCCTGTTAAAATGCATGCCGCGGTGGCGGCGGTGGAGGCTATATCACGCTGCAAATGACAATTCTTTTTAATAACAGGAGAGGCAGCTGTCTGGTGTGTGATTAATAATATTAAATTTGTTGGAGCAATCCCTAATTAAGCCCATCCCTTGCAATAAAGTGACCGTGGTGGCGGCGGCGGTGACAGTGTTTAGTTGAGTATAAAAGCTGCCACCCTTCATCCCTCAGTGCTCCTAGAATCGTGAAAGATTTAATAATGAGAGTCCTACATTATGTTCACGATTAATTATCGAAACGGAGAAAAAATATAGAAAACAGGTAAATACTTCTAAGCTCCCGTTTGAAGTATACAGAGTGAAAATTACATATTGATACATTTTTTCGAGCATAAATTTGTAGCGAACACAAAATCCTAAGCAACCTGAGAGTTATCAAGCACCAGGATGGCCGGAAGATTAATAAATTCCCTCTCGGGGAAATCCACCGTGACAACAGAAAGGATTTCATCATCACAGTGCTGGAAGTCATAATATCTTGCGCGCGTGAAACCCAATGACGACGTTTACAGTTTTTATTATTTACCCCGCTTAAAATATCCCTAGCATGAAACTGGGACCAGAGAAAGTTTCGACGAGGTATCAAATTTTTTTTGAAGGAGTTTCAAAAGGATGGGTAATAATGATGATGATGCTTCCGATGAATAATGAGCACTTCTTTTATGTACGCTGGGAGTACGCAATAAACGTTCTTTCTGAATCGTTTGGATTATTATGACTATGAATGAAGGAGATTTTCCCCTCTTGATATCCATTTCGCGTATGTTGGATTTTTTTTCCCCGACGACAGCGCGATCTTAGGCGCGCAGTATTATTATTGTTATGATTATGATGATGGCACATGAAAGAAGATGGTTTTGTACAGAAAAGAAAGCCATAAATCTCAGCGGAAGTAAGCCAAGCGAGCGGAGCAGAAGATGGGAAGACAACAAAATCGTCGACAACGAAACATGAGTCGTTTATGATACATCCATCCAGCAACCCTCCTCACTTACTTAGTTTCGTAGCTGGATTTGCGACGATGACGATCATCCCAAATGTTGCTGAGGATAACTCCCGTGGAAACATTAGACTAGTCCGTAAAAATTTCGATGCTAGACAGATAAAATAGTAGCGCGGCATTGGTGGAACGACAGTCATGATTATCGTGACACAATTCAAATGAAAGTCGTATAGCGTACGCTGCATTATTCGCAAGATGCCGCAAGTGATATCGCTCATTGGAGTAGATAGTTGAGCCACATGAGTGCTGCTGGAAGTTATCAGGGTTTCAACTATCGATTCTTGGCAAGCTACTAAATAAAAATTGTATGGATTATTGGCTCCATTCAACAAAACCCAATATCTCCCTGAATCATCCACGGGGCCTTCCTTCACGCTTAAATAATTGACAACGAAAATAACTTATTTAAATATTCGTCTGGATTTAGAAAAAAATAATTCCCAATGAATTATAGACTACTGCCACTTTACATATCTTACATTTTCCGCTAATGAATGTACCTAACATTTCTGCCATTAACAAGGTTTATTCACCTCATTTGCCTATTTACCATGAAGCGATCCAAAACCCTCCTGTTTCTAGACGTCTTGCTGTGTGCAACTTGCATTCACTCACTTACTAAGGCGCAGATTCTTGGTCGAGATAGTGTCAAACGCGTAGGCGAATCAAGAACCATTTGTCATTTAAAAAACCTCTCCCTCGTAATTCTCCTAGCCTTGGCTTTTTATCTAAAATTAATTATTAATTGACGCTGTGAATGAATACCAAAGGCTATAAATTTTACAAGCATTTATGCAATCGGCCAAGGTACAATAAACGAAAAAAAATCAACCGTCACCAGTCGCCTAAAGAAATAAGTAAATGCTCTTCTTCCTGCTTCGGCAACCCGTGGATTACCTTCAACTAGCTACAGTATAAGGAACGCTATTTGGCATTTCAACGTCTCACTTTACCCTCAATCCTGCCCTAAACGGCTCTACTGGTGCAGATTATGAGGAAGTCTCCTGAGTACAAACAAACATTTCCTTACGTAAAAAAATGCTCATTTTAACACCAAGACATTTTAAATGTTCACACGGTGATAGAGAATTTTCCGCAGATGACATGAACATGACATAATTGGTACAACTACGCTTCTAACAAAAATCACTTGTAATATTTTCCCAGCTTGGGTAACACTACCCTTTCATTCCTTCCTCTCGGTTTTTGTTTTGGAATCTTAAGTTGCGGCTTACTCCCACACCAAACCATACCATCCCCATCTAGAATCCCCTTAAAACAATCCAGCAAAGCCTTGTCACCATATGGATACATTTTGTTTAACTTTCCCTTTCAGAGGCGTACTAGCATAACCTTTGACTTTGTTTGCGTGGCGTTGCGTGTACCTCATTTATTATTTTTCCTCGTCCAGCCTTCCTTTCGGAATGAGTGAGTGGCATGGCAGTCAGTGGCAAAAAGGCAAAAAAAATTTTTTATCAACATGTGTTCCCTTTCTTTTTTTCTGACGGGCTCCTGTGTTTCTCCTATGATTACGAGGTCCTCTACATAAGTACACTTATGCGGGAAGACGACCAGGGAAGTAGTAGTAGTAAGTAAGTAAGTACACAAGTAAAAAATGTGTAAAGCATTCGGTTACTCGGTCCACTCTTGCGTAACGTGCACACATGTAAAAGCCTACAAACGTAAATGGATAATGAGACATTTCCTTTTTAGATAAAATATATTTTTTAAAAATTGTTTTTTCCCTCTGGATTCTTAGGCTTCTCTGTACTCCTGTCCCGCTTCCATTCATTCATTCATCTTTTTTACATATGCATAAACATACTTACTTACTTATGAGTAGGGAACAAATCTTTTGAAACTTTCTGAGCGACAGAGGGAGCTTCGTGTAACTTCAAGTCAATACTTTACATCCGCACATTCGACAAAACAATCTCTTTATTCCTTGCTTGAATATTATGCCAGGGTATCTTTTCCCAACTGCATGAAGGTAAAAAACATTGAATGCTGATGCTGAATTAATTTTTCCTTAGTTTGAGTATCTAGGTTAAATGTACATAAAGTTTTACAGATGGGAAGGAGATTACGGACAACATTAACGTACCTATTTATTTTAGAGCACTCTTCTCTTTAATTAGTTATGTGTATATGTGCCCAAGTACTACGTTTATGAGATTTAAATTAGAACTTCGAAAAAATAGGTACTATTTAGTTAGTTCTAAAACTGGCGTATTTATGAAAATAAATATATACGCACTTATTTAATTTGGTGCTTGGGAGCATGAGCTATTGAATCCAATTATCCTTGAAAAGTGTTATCCTTATTCGATTTGAGGAGCTTTTATCAAGTGAAAGCTTTTCGGAAATGAAAATTACTGACTCAAAAACATAAGCCCGTCCTCGACATCACTTACGCTACTAAAGTCTTTGCACAGTTTAACTCCATAACGGGGTATGGTTATCTCCAGCACTCACTTCCATAATGAATTGAAACAAAACTAATATCGGCAACGAGCCAGGGTGCTCCTCAGAACGAAAAATATAATTGCAAGAAACGAAGCCTACAATAAAAGGAATGGGGTGAAATGGACCATTTCGCATTGAATAAGTTTGAATGGTAGGACATTTTATTAGTTTTTTAATACTTCAAACCAGAAATGCAAATGCGCCTTTCACGAATATTAAAACGTAGATTGAAGCTCTAACTCAAAAGGACTAACAACAGTTCCAATGCGGGGACAAAAGGAGACAGAAGGTAGGCTTCCCTACCCACCACCAATAGAATTTCCTCCAACAAGGAATGATGTGACAGCTAGATTATAAGCATGCTTACGTATCTATCTATATACATATGTATCTATGTACTTTAGAAAAAAAATTATTATGCCTGGACAAGCCAATTCAGACGGATGAAACCATACGGTAGCTTTTTCCATCATATCAAAGGGAAAAAATATGTTTTCAATAGATGTTCGTCGTTGTCACATCAGTTCACTACATTCGGGGCAGTAATAATAATAAGGATGATGTCCCTATCTCCATGTCCGATCTTTGCTCGGGAGGACTAAATACTGTAATTTTGCTCCAGGGTGGATATTCCGAACGATCTGAAATTTCTACGTACTAACTACTTAACTTGACGCTGGTCAAAGGAGAATTACAACTCTGGCTCAGTGTAAATTTCATGATACTCTCGAATCCATAATGTTATTGGCAATCTAAGAAATTTGATAGAGATCCTAGAACTGTACTTAAGAAAATTGCCTTTGGATTTAAATATAATAGCTTCGTTAGCTAATTTCATTACTTGTAATACCCACTGCCATCTGAAAAGCTTGTTTTCTCAGCATGTCACAAATTACACCAAAATCATCGCATCCAGTTAGTGCCCACTACATTTTTTTCAATTAAGGTCCAATTTTCATTACTATTTATTTACCTTTCATCCATTTTTTCTTTGGCTCATCGCTACTCTCCGTGACATCAAAACAGTAATATGGTGGGGAACTCGAACTCCTACTCATCTTCGGGGAAAAAGTTTCTGGTCTAAAATGATAATAACTTTCCAAAAAATTTCAAAGAGAGCCTACTCTTGTTATTCTTACTCGTGGGAAGAGATCCCCGCCAGTGCTAGTACATCATTGATTAAGTGGAAGATGAAGCTGATCTTATGTTGACACAATTTTTTCCTCCCCGATCACTATTATTATTGCGTTACACCCTTGTTATCATTACATTATTGGCAAAGATAATGGCATTTTTTCTCTCTCAAACTGTAACCATCCCTGAGAGCAGAGGGTTTCATAACGTGGGTAATATTGTAATTTATGATGCTTCAGGAGCCAATTCTCTGCCTTAGCAACAACGCACGCCAACAACATTTATTCTTAGCATTAGTTCGTGGAAGGAGACGAAGAATAATGTGATGCTGTGCTGAAACACAAACACTCATCATTAGTATCAATTTTCCGTTCTCCAGCGTACGATCACCAAGTAGGGAATGAAACGAGTGAAATTCTCATCTCCACGACTCAGCAAACATTTTTTCAGTTGATGAGCGCCCCAAGCGTAAACAACGATGAGGAATATTATATTGGCACTTTTCCTAAACTCGACGCTCCCCCGTTTGTGGGGACTGGAGAACTCAACTCGTTATTATTATTTACCAGCAATATAAATTGCCTGAAATCGTTGCAGCATTCTCATCATTACTGGCATTGTCACTCAGGGCTTGCGTTTTTTAAGTGAAAGCACTTCTACTTGTTTGCGAGCTACCTAGTACTCACCACCCGTATCGTATCGTACGCTCTCCCACTCACTTACTTTTTGCCGATGCGGCGGACGGGATAGGAATGAAATTTTCATTTCGTAAATGCAAATACCATGTTTCCCAGAACTTCCTCTCGGTTTTATTCCCATTTTTACGCACAAAAAATGAAAGCTTCCGGGCTCGAGTATATTTTCAAACAAATAGCGCGATTCACACTTGTCAAAGCAAAGTGGTGATGATCCAATTCACTGGTGTTTTAAGTTTCAGGCAATGGCGACGGCACAACTTCACTCCGGTATCCTGTTCCCAGTTTCGTATTTCAACAAATAGAAAATAAACCCGATTGAAAATGTTGGAGTTTTAAGTTTGTCTCGTACGTAATCTCAATGAATATTAGAGTTTGTACTTATATGCATCACTGCTCACAATCACGTGGGTAGTTAAATGTGTTTCGCCGAGAATCAAGTTGCGCTCTGCCCACAGTTAAATAAGTGGGACGCGTTATGCAGCCTGACTTAATTATTATCCTCGCAAAAGGCCGTACTTAAGTAGGCATGTGTTCAGCCAGCATTACTTAAGTACTATGTATTGGAGGCGCTAAATAAAGTTTTTTTTACGGGGTGGTAGTAAATCTCAAAGTTTACCAATCTAAATAGGGACTCCACCACCACATAAGAGATCTGATGGAAAGATTGATAGCGACAACTGCCAACGGACCATTTCATAGCTTTGCATACTGATTACGATTGTGCGAGTGATGATGATCAAGATAAGAAGAAGAAAACAATCCTACGAGGAGGATTTAAAAAGACCCCATTTCATTTCCTCCCTAAGTACGTAATCTTTATTCAAACTGGTACTGAGCGAGTGAGTGAGTGACTACATGCTTCCCAGAATAAATCTCCCCCTAAAAAATTTTTTCTCTCTCTCTCTTCATTGCCAGTTTGGCCTCCAGTTAATGTCATTTCATGGGTCCAAAAAATCAAAATCTGTCGGGGAGCAATGACAGTGACAGTGGGAATGAACGAGATGAAGACACAGATAAAGCTCTTTTTAAGGCATGTAATGTGAGATGAGCGAGCATTAAACCATTTTAAAGGGGAGATGGTGCCCTGCTTTGCACGCGTTTCTCCGTCCCATTCACTCCAGATTTCTAACTGGGCTCACAGCTCACTCACTTGTAATTTGTTTGAAGCCGAGCGAGCAAGCTAGAGAGACCAAGACGAAAAAGAAACGCGATGGAAAGGAAAAACTTGAGAGTGGAGTAATGATGATGCTGCTGCTAGGGTGGAATGATGATATTGGATCAAATGTTTGGGATTATTTTTCAAGCCCGTAATAAATATGAATTGGAATTGCGATCACTACTTCTAAAAAATATATATATTTATAGACGGAACATTTACTTACATCATGATCCTGGTGAAATTATCAAGTTGAAGTTGTAGAGCGATCGAACGAATTGAATTGGAATTTCGGAGGATGTGCTTAGTAGTGCGTGCGTGTTGCACTCTATAAAAATATGCGTAAGCTCGTTCCAAGCCGGGTGATGATTATGCCTGTCGGTGATGATTTTGGAATTAAAAAAGACAAACGTTCTGCGTCTACGGGATTCTCATGGGCTCCATAATCTGTCGTGATAAGGGTGATCACCATCAAGACGGGGAGAGAGAGGGATGAAATGATGAAGAATGGATAAAGCTGAAATGAAATTCTTGCTTGAGGAACACGTTGGATTCTTAGATAATTTTAAACTCTGCACAAGAATCAACCCAAAAAGGGAGAGTGGGGGATGACGTGACTACTTATAGGCAAGAAAATTGTTCCCAGGATCAAACGAAAATCTAGGCCGAACACTTTTTTATTCGTAAACACGAAAATGATTGTAATTACATGACTCATTTCAACAAATTTTTTTTATGGAATGACAAGGCCCTTTCGATCTTCTTTAATGAAGTAAGTACGTAACAATAAACGAGTGGCTAGCAGTACTTACTTAGTTGCTCGTTAGTTGTTACCCAAAATAGGCAAAGGCCTGTCATTTAAGTGAGGAGTGCATTTAGAACTGCGTTTCTCCCTCAAAAACGCAATTCATTTTTCCGATTCACCGTAAAAAATAATATTCTTTTGATGCAGCGACTGTTCATCATGCTAACCTGCCTACATTTTTATCAAGCATGCATCATTGCACGCAATGCGTTGAATGAGACGATGCGGAGCAACGCATGCATTCCTCCTCATACCCTCACGATAACAATGCAAATGACACTAGAGAAAATATGTAATAATTTTTTGTAGCAATGCCACATGGGGCAAAAACTCCACTTCTTTCTTTTCTAATTCATATCCTTTGCATCGCATCATCATCATCATCATATGCACTTACCAAAAAAAGAGAATGCGTTTTTTGTCAACTCACAATAATAAAAATTGGAACTGACAGTGTTTGCGACACACACACGGAGAAAAGCGGAATCAATGGTGTTATTGGAAAATGAAACGGGGAACAATGCTACAAAATATGTATTATTGAGGATGACAAACCGTTCGAGGGAAAGAGGAAATATGGGCTAGTTGACAAAAACGGGAGCGAGCTCATGGCCCAAACATTGCACTTCCACCACCACTACCATATCACCAGAGAGGATTTCTAGTGCATAGTCCGTCACATCAAATCGGTCCCATTTCCCTACCCTCCAGAGTTTTGTTGAGGAAGTTGGAGAGATGGACTCTGTCATTTTCATTTCATATCAAGAATGAACATCTCACGTGCTTTGTAGGCTGAGGCGAACCAGAATCACACCAGACTAGCTAGGATTTTTGTTGTTGAACAGTCAGTTCCTTCCATACGGAATGAACAAGCGGACTCCATGTGTTACTCTGCTCACACAGACAAGGGTTCTTCCTTTTTTGCAATTGCATTTGAATGAACTCCCTCTCTCTCTCTCTCCGTGGCGATCGCGTTCTATTGTTATTTTATTCGGGGAATGAGAAAACAAAATTGGAAAAAAGAGAAACGTCAAAAATCGAAACGGATGAGATAATGATGGGCATGCTGGTCGGAAGAAGACCCTGAATGCATGAATTGCTGAGAAAGGAAAGCAGCGGAAAGACAGATACATTTTTTTTGGTTAAAAACAAAATACACGGATGATCTGGGTCGATACATCAATCGTGATTGATTAGCATCCAATTCGTTAAAATTATGAATGAGCGGAGCCGTAGCTTTCTACAATTTTAATATGATTTATTTGAACTTTAGACCCAATTCCTCTTACTAATGCCTATCTGCACTTAAGTTTCAAGTTGAATGTGAAGATCATACTTTTTTAATTTGGAAGTTCTTCATGCACTTTGTTAAATTTGATGGGGTAAATACATAAGTCGTGCGCTTGTTTCTCGTCGGTATTGACAGACATGAGTCATTTTTCAGACGAAGGGTCTGATGATAAAAAAAATATGAAATAAATAAAGTCTCAAAAACTATCTTCATTTTCACAAAGAGAGCAATAATGCAGTTTTCCTTTTCCGATTCCAGCCCCCCAGCTTAGAAGATGCGTCCTTTCATAAAGCTCGTATGAGATTGTGTGCATTTCCAATAATAAAAATGAATGCGATCTCGTTTCGTTACCCTCTGTTTTCGTCACTAGCACACACACACTCCCTAGTTTGGCACTCCAGCAGTCGACACTATCCAAAATGATCTATGCTTTCTGACACGGATTCGATCCAGTAAGCTGTAATCAAGGACAACGCATGAAGTTTCCAGGATGAAGCGGAGAAATGGGACTCCGACTTCTACGAGATGAGATTCCAATCAAAATGGGTATAGTGAGAGAGCGAGAGAGAGATGCATAATATTGCATTTGCCTCCGCACATTTTTCATTTCCCCTGAAAAGCGTAATATCCATTTTTTGATGAGGGTGAAAGCCCGAGCCGCTCTATTTTTTTGGCGAAATGGTAACAAAGAGGATCAAAGAGAGTGTGGAGGAAATTAAATGGGTATTCAGAGAGAAACAAATTTCCAGGCCTTTGTCACTTTTTGTTTATTCGGTTTTTATGTCTGGCAAGCAAAGGTCCTAAAGCCAGAAGGCTGGTCTGGTATGCAAAAGCACTACTACTACATACATGTCTCCGAGCTCAAAGCACAAGTTCATTTACACCAGAATCTAACTGTCCAGGAGTTTTATAAATAAATGGGGGAAATCACTATGGCAACAATAATTATAATGGAATGTTTCTCCCCGAATCATTGTCCTCACCAGACAAGTGTTGTGTGCGTGAGTGCGTGACATTGAGCACTGAGCATGGGAAATTTGAGTCTTGTATTTAATGCCATGTTCTTACACCAATAATTTTCGAAAGCCAAGGCATTCGCTTTTATTACACGGCTTATTACGTTGAGCCACCGAAGGATTAGAATGTTCATTATCTGACTTTTCGGTTGAGACAAAAATATATATATATATGTATATAACAGAAAATTAGATTTCCACTGTTTCTCGTCCCGTCCCATCGTCTCTGGGAATACACACCAAGGAGCGAGCCGAAAGCAGTTTGGCACACATGTGAGCTATTCACTGACAGAATGTGCGCATAATAAAATGGTAGAGCGAACCTACACATTATTAAGCATAATAAATAGATTCGTGTGGCCATTTTTCCAGGCCGTTTAGATACACAAAAATACTGTGACATTCAGTCATCCAATTCCACAAAAAAAGTTTTTATGGAGAGATGGAACGCGGACACTATGCAGACACATTCGGAGCAGGAACAGGAAAAAAACATAGTATTTTCTTGCTACATGCCTAAAACTGAATTGGATTTCGTGAGTTGCGCTGGACAACAAATTTTTATTGAGTTTGCTACTGCCAGAGAAGAAAAAAGAGAAGTAGCATTTATTGCTTTTAATATCCTCTAGATCCAATCATTATTCGCATCATAAATTTCCCAACCACTCACTAAACTTCTGCTCTTGCTTGGGTGAAATCGAAGGAAGAAAGGCTGGCATAGATTCATTCGTGAGAAGAGCGAGCGCCATTCCTCCCCACACTGTAATGCAATGTGGATCACTCACTCATGCATGCAAACGAACTCGAAATTATTATTATTGGAAGGGATTAAATGAAACCTGAATTCTCACAAAGTCAATGGGAATGGAGATTTCACTTGAGCTCAAGTGACTTTGACTGACTGGCAAACTATATACGTATTCATAAACTTCAGTTATTGTCTCACTACAACGGGAGCTTAAAAGATTGTTCGATGGCTTTGGAGGCACACAGATATTGTCGTAGTTCATGAGGATTTCATTACGACTCCTGACAATGGTTTAATCAAGCCCACTTCTTACTTTGTGCAGAACGAACATCAAGCAAAAAGAGGGGGAAACAGAGGCCCAAGGAACGCTTTATAGTGTCCTTATGAGCAGTTTGAATGTAATGCTAATGTACAGGCGTTTCACCTTTAAAGCAACAAGCATATAGCAACCGTGATGAATAATTACTCAAATTTTGTAGGATTTCCGCCGATACCGAACTATTTTATTTATTTTTTTTGTGGAAGCCCCCCATAGCTCATTTGATACAGCAGTTGTTGAGTGAGATCAAAGGACAAACACAATAATAATTACCAGAAAATCAAAGAAACAGTTAGAGTTGGAAGAAACATGTAATTAGGGGAAAATGTCCCCTGTACGTGGAAGAATTCATGGAAATAATATAATTCCATCGACTCAAAGGATGAAATTATATGATTCCTTTTTGATTTCCTAACCCTCCAATTTCAATCTCATTCCCACCATGTTCCGACCATGCTTTTTGATTAGATTAATGTAAACACATAGGTGGAATGACATTTACCAAAAATGCTTTCACGTGGGCGGCACTCACTCTCCAAAAATACAGAAGCAAAACAACACAGATGAACAACAAAATTGATTAAAGGCATACATTTCTCGTTTTCCATTTGTTTCGGGCACAGTCTATAATTATGTATTTTTGTAGAATTCCTTACAAACACAAATGGTCGTAAATAGAATGTTGAGGTGGGCTGCTATTTATGCGCCTACTCGAATTGGATCCTATTTATTTGAAATTATGTAGTTTTGTAGAATTCCTTACAAACACAAATGGTCGTAAATAGAATGTTGAGGTGGGCTGCTATTTATGCGCCTACTTGAATTGGATCCTATTTATTTGCCTCTTGAAATCAGTTAGCTGAAGTAACACAGTTAATTTAATGAAGTCCATTGGAAGAAAATTTGCCTCACTCAAAACGAAAGAAAACAACAAGTGCAATACTCAGGAAACAACATCAAGCATCACGAGGTCAACTCACAATTGTAGTGCTCACCAGCCGTCTCCAAAACCAGGGGAAAGTTTCCCTCACGACAACAAAGTGGATACATAACCAGCACACCAAACTTCGTAAATAATTTAGAGCTTTCCTCCAGAAAAAAAAGCAAACAACTGAACGAACAAATCTCATTCCGCACAAGCCAGTTTAGTTTGCAACCTTCTAATTGCGACCTTCCTCCCAGACAAATGAGACAGTACGACCAGCTGGTGCATCATTATCATCTTCACTAAAAAGCAAATTTGAAACTTCAATTATCCCCGACCTTAATAAAATGAAAGTTTCCACTCTTCCCAGAAATATCACTTGGGAAATGAGGCTTTACACTTCGCTACCTTCAATATCAGTCAAGTCTTTCCTCCTCCCCCAACTAAACTCTATTATTAACGCCCATTCAGAAAAAAAATATTATTTAGGTATGACATCCCATTCCACCGAGTGCTCTTTTTTCTCCGGCTAACCCCCAAAAAAATAAGTAAGGGCTTTCTTCCTCCACGAAAACATATACGTTTATTCCTCTTTTCTCCATTTCATTCCAACTCTTCCTTCTCGTCCCGTCCTTACAATTTACACGCTTTTCCA
>JAHZNH010000703.1:0-10327 GCA_027744355.1 Tyrannoseira gladiata
ACGGACGGACGGACAGAATGATCTCAATACTAAGCCGACTACGTCAGCTTCGTAATAATTACATTGATTGTCTGCGTGTTGGAGCGTTGCATAACTATGTATTTGTTATCATTTCCTCCAAAACTGAGTACCTCATTACTCAACAATCATTTATTTACTTAATTGATCTGAAGTGCTTGAGTAAAGAAGAGCGAGAAAGTCGAATGCGGTGTTTGCTCTGATTGACTCATCAAAACTAATCGGCCGAGCTATTAATAGCGAGGTAATCAGTCAGTCATATTTACCTAGAATGAGTTCAACTTGTGGGGATAATGATGACGATGAGAATGATACGGTCTTTCCCTTTTTCAGCTCGCCCACATGCGTCTCATGAACAATAGATTCATTTGTAGCAAACACAACATTGCACCAGTTTTCGTAATTTTTCTCACTGATGTAAATTATGATTTATTCATTTCCTGGTGCGAACGCGTCAAAGAAAAGAAAATGACCAACGAATTTCGGGCAATATACTACACGATATGCAGTAATGCAAAATTAGGCTTGAGTCATCTACACGCTATTCAAATTTTCCGGAGCACGTAAAAGATCTTTAGCTGGTTACTCTTCCAAAAATCAAAATTCCAAATCTAAGAATCGAAGAATTTACTTAAATCAGCGCGCTGAAATAAAACCCAGGTTCGGTTGGACTTCCAATATTATTCCAACATTTCTAACGAAAAATGTAGTTCATTGCTCCATCAAAAACGTTTTTTTGAGGGTGACACCTGCCCACTAATCTTCTTTAGGAATTTCGTGCAATGACCTGCTAGACCTGACTTTATGCATGGTAGCAGTTATGCATTTTTAAGAAGAAAAAGATTATCAAAATGCCTCGTTAAAAAATCCCTTCTCAGCCAAAAAGATGCTCAAGTCGAGGTTTCTTCTTTAAACAACTAAAGGCTGCCGCAGAGAAGAGCTTAGGGAAGTTCCTGGTATCCCTAAAAATAAGTGTTGGTTTGGTTGGGCTACTAAATGGTTCAAAGTCCTTCAGTATCAACAGACTATTTTTTAGAGTTCAACCACTCGCACCCAACCCAGCAATAAATACTTGGCTGTGTGAACAAGGGATTCACAAGGAGGTAGGTTCAGTGACTTCCAAAAAAGTGTCACCTTCACGATACCCTCCTGTAGCTTATTTGTATAAAAAATGTTTTACTGACTGACTCAGCCGATGCAGGTATATATTCAGGTACCCTTCAAACTTCCATTCATTGAATTGAGGAGCATCTCCTAGAAGTGTTCTCCTGGTTTGGTTTGGTTACATTCATGCTTCCCTTCGATTCAACCGCGATAAATATGAATGGCCTGCGATGCGATACGATACAAAGTCCTATCCTGAAGCACAAGTACCCTTTTCCTCTTCCCCCATTAAAATCCAAACTCATCCCAGCTTCGAAGCCCAATTCGCCTGGAGACTTGGTTGAGTCATATGATATAAAAATATCTTGAACTCGTACAATTCCATCCACCATCCATTCCATGACCCTATTTCCTCTCAAAGATTTCCCCTCGAAATTCGCTGGGATGATCAGAGAGAAAAAGCATTCAAAGGCAATTCTGGAAAGTTGCCTTTCCATTTCCGCGGAAGAAGGAGTCCCACTCAAACTTCTTGAGGAAGCCTGCTCCTTCCTTCTTGAAATTCGAATTTCGAGGCAGCCCATAGTAGTTTCTTCGTGCAAACAAAAGAGCTTCTCCGGATTTCGGATGTGAAGGAAAAAGAGGAAGAAAAAAATTGATGTTGTAAGAAGTGGTCTTCTCCGTCCTATACATTTTTCTTCCTTCGGCCTTACTCTTTCAAACATTACCTAGATTCTCCTTCCCTTGAAACTTTTTTTAGTGCGAATGGGAAGAATCCAAGAATGCGTGGAACTCACTCCAATCCAACTCTCCAATTCCAATGGTGGTGGTGTGCTCATTTACTACTACTATTTCGGGAAAACGGGCTTGACTCGCAGTTCGAGTTCAAGAGAGGGAAAAAATGGTGAAGAAGGAAAATGAGTAAAATTCTTCTCGTTTTTCCACGAACTCAACAAGTGGGCCATACGTTTTGTTGGGATATCAATGAAGAGAAGGGATTCCTATGAACGGGAGTATACTACACCATACCATGATGCCACCACTTCTACAACTTTTCCTTTTTATTTAGGTCATTTTGGATCTGGATAGAGTGTCTCGCTCCCAGTTCCGAATACTAATTACACATCTCTTCAAGAAAACCATCCCATTCTTCCAGAAAGTCACAAAAAGGAGAAGTTTTTTTCCTGAAAAGGAGAGAAAAATAATTTCTATTCAAAACCCGCCATATTTTTTCCTACAAGTGTATATGTTCTCAAGTAAGCCGAACCAAAAAAGGGAAAATGAATAGAATTTTTTTCTTCCTTGCGAAGTCATTTCCAGGTACGGGAGCTTGAAGAATGACGCAAAATCAGATGAATGTGTGTGAGTTTCATCCAGACTCGCCATCACCAGTATCAGTACCGACTACGCAAGGAATATATTTTTCAAGAAATTGGAATTGAGAAAGAAGTAAACTGTGAAAAATAAAGTCTAAGTACATATATTTTCCTTTTTAGAGTAAGAGGAACTTGGATGTAGGATAATAATGTTTGCTTGATTATGTAAACGTTTCCCGGTAAATGGGAAGGAGCGTGAGCCTAGAGTAGCGAGCTTGTTGATTCTTTCGGCGTGGCGTGAGTCTGGCAGTGAGGAAATGCGTACCGAGAACCGAGAGATGGATATGTAGTCATTAGCATGACTTGTCTATGATCAGCTCAGCTAGATGTGAGGGGAATAATACTAGTACCCCGAAATCCTACCAATACCAATTCCATACACCCCGGGACTCGCTTCATAGGTAAACCGGGATCGAGAAACTGACTACTGAGCTGTGGGCTGTTTGCTATTGAGCTCGTACTTGGAATGCAACAGGACATGAAATTCGGCGAGTGGAGTAAGTAGGTACGAAGCCAGCAGGAAATTTAGGATTTGAATGGGACTCTCCCACTGGACGATTATAATGATATGGCATGGCTCCCTTCCAAGGAAAGCAACGGTTCTTGGAGATGCCGTTCCCTGCTTCAGGAACTGGCGGCGGTGGTGGTGGGCGGTTCTATGACCTAATGAGTTCCTTGTTAGTAGTGAGTGAATGCCGGATTGATAAATAGCATTCAAGGGAGCTGGAACTGGAAATTAGGGCAGATGTCAGTTTTCATTCTGGCGAGATAAAACTATTCATAGAGGAATACTCCGTACTACAGTACTCCATTAGAGGGGCTGTGGGACTCGACACCCACCCGAATGAAGAGAGAATGCATGCGAAAAAAGATTAAATGGGACTGATTAGGATAATACACACTCAATTCTAGGAGAGCGTAGGCCAGTTCAGCGTACCCCGTATTCAAGCCAAGCTCGAAATAGTAGACGAGAAGAGGCTGTGTGGGCTGAGCATTGAGCAGGAACAAGTTCATTTTTTCCTGAAAAATGGTACGGACTACATAAGTAAATACTACGGCATACACAGTACAAGTCAATCGTCTACTACGAACTGCAACGTGCTATGTCATAATGAATGATGATGAGTCTGAATGAGTAAGAAAGCTTTTCCTTGATACTGCGTAACGAGTTCTTCTAATGCACCACGAAGAATCCATGGGTGCCATCTGAGCCAAAATCTAACCTGAATGAATGAATGAAGCTTAAAAATGAGACAAAAATTACGCGTGGGGGACTGCTAATCTGCTACTTTGGAATTGGCTCTAAAGTAATTTCAATTGAATCCCCCTCCCTAATGGACATAATTTTAATCCTTCCATGGATATATGGAGATATATGAAGTATTTGGAACCCCTTGAACGTTCTGGAAAATTCGATTATCAAAAAAAATATTATTAGCTCTTCATCCCCGTAAATATCAATATTACCGCGTCGAGTACTTAGGTACCGGCTCCTTCCCTGGGACAAATACCTAAATAAACCGCGTGACAATGAATAGTGGCTGGAGGTAAGCAAACAACTTGAGAGTGGGATTTTTCAGCACTCAAAAAAACCTGCAGCATGCACTACTAAAATGAAAGTGTTTTTTAGCTTGATGCGATGCTCCTCATTAGTGCCAATCACTTTTTTGAGTGAGTTATGTATGTAAACTCCATCTGACCTTGCACCTCGGTTTACCGAGTACGTACTAATCAGTGGAAAGAATGGGATTGGGTAGATGTACGATTTATTGCGGGTTTCCAAGTACTTATTTATTTATCCAGTCAAGAGCTGCGATGAGAGAGATAGTGGTAGTGGCTTCAGATGATTTGTAAATGCAAATGTTTTCCATGTAGCAGTTTCACAAAAGATAACGCACCTGCCAGGTCACAGAACAAGGAACCTTCTATGAGCATTTGACTTTATTGAGAATTTCACCTTATCACGTCCTGCTCGGAACTCCACTTCAGTGGAAAAACGAAAGTGCAACCTTAGCATTTCCAAATAATTAGCAATGTCAGAGGATGGTGCTGGCGCCAGCCCAAGGGGACAAAGTCCACCCAAAAGGTGAAGCTCTTGATGGCTCACCGGAAAATGTGAAGTGCGCGCAATGACAAAAGGACAATTGAAAATGGGAATTAAATATTTGCTCATTTTGCATCCTCCGGAAGGATCTCGCACTCCAGACGAGAGTATTTTTAGGCGAAAAGCTATTACTTTATATCGGCTAGCGTCATGATCAAATTCAAATGGGAATTCAATAATTATGTGAAGTAAATGTGATTATGCATTATTGCTCCCTTCAATTAACGAGATTTCCCCTTCGAAAAGCTAATTACAGGAATGGGGAGACAATAAATTCATAATGGCTCTCTTTTGATCATCCCATCAGAAAGCATTATAATTAAACAAACAAGTTTTTTTGCAACGGGGAAAAGACGATTTCTTTCTGGTGCTGATGCATTCTTGGAATTCGCCCTTAACCATTCACTGTAGAAAATAATATTTAATTAACACACTGGTTGGTGAAGGTCTCAGCAGTACGTGTGCGCGGTTAAATCTCCTTTACTGCTGAAATGCTGAATCTCTTGGGTATGTTATGTACTTGCTATTTGTACACTTACCACTTACGGCTAACTAGATCTTTAAGTGGTAAGCTTCTTCCTAGTAAAACTGCGCTTTTGTAGCTACTGTGTACCGTACCCACCACCACAACTACCCACACGCCTTCTAATGATTCCTACTTATTTAGCTACTGACTAACGACTTAATGCTGATTACAGACTCTTTTCGCGAATGAGAATAACAGGTATTAGATGCGGTTATGAGGAAATCCAAGATTCAATTTTGATGCTTTGTCTTTACCATGAAAAAAATAAATAGTTGCTAATTGGCACATGCATTTTCCTCCTAGGGAATAAAATACTCAAGACCACAAAGCAAGCTTATTGGAGCTCTTACGGGAGAAGGCGATTCCAAACCGAACCACGGGTGCTTCTTCAAAAATTCATAAAAGTATGTATTTCGGCGTTTTTCTGTGGGCGCCGCGTTCATTCGCGTCTTCCTGGACGAGTGCTTTGATGCGTTCTCACGAATTTCTCGGAGCCGGGATTTTCGGTAAAAGCAGATGGGGATACAGAGAGAATGTAGTCAAAACTTCGTTAAGAAAATTGCTTCCCTTTTGAAGGACTTACTGAATTTCTTCGAACCCACGTGCCGCCTTAGACAGTCCGACTTAGGAAATTCCAGAAAAGTCCAGATCAAAGGGGATATTTTTGGAAAAAAGTCCGGTATTTCATTTTGATGACAGATGGAAAAAAAGCCAAGATGCTATACCGCCAATAATAAGAATAGACCTAGGGGGACCTCTGCGAAGCTGAGTCCCTGAGATGGGATAAAGTTATCGTTCATCTGCTGGGAAAAGCACTTCCCGAAACTTGTGGGCGGAAAACGGGCGGAGATTTTTTTAAAAGAAGTCCCTGCCGAGATTACCCCGAAGAAATAAATGGTACTTTTCGCTCCCGTTCTTCCATTCCATTACGAATGACTTAAGTACAAAATGTGTTGATGGCTTTACTGGAACGGAGCGTTGGACGCATCTATTTATGCGTCATCGCATAGTACGGGATTGTGGGCATTTTGAGGATGACTAATGACCCGACTCACGATAATCCGTTTGGTTTGTGGGAACAGAGAATGAATGGATGGATAAAAGGTTGTTAAAACTACAGGTAGATTAGATACATCCAAGCTCAATGTTTCATTTTCGGGAACGACAGCGACAGCCAACAGAAGAGATATATCTTGATAGTTGGAATACCTAAATGGAAATTATTTGTTCATGTCTGTTTGTGGCATATCCGATAACCTCACACCATATCAGACCTGATAAGAGTTTCTAACATTGTTCCAAAAATACCGAATTCGTGTGAAATGGAAACGGAATGAGCTTTCAGGATATCATGGAGGACTTATCCAGATCCGCATTCTCCTGAGCTAACTCACAATGACACAATCGTATTTCTTCAATGGGATGGGACTAATGCAAATTGCAAGCTGGCCCAACAATTACAAATCGTGAAATGTGTGGCTTCTGTTTCATCATAAAAGTCTGGCTAGATGAGATGACTTCTCCACAAAAAATACGTTTTTGTTCGGCCCGTCATCGTCATCATCTCACCTTGATTTGTCTGCTCCTCTTATTGATGATGATGCTGATTCAGAGAATTGAATCTCGGTGACAAAAATCCATTTGTTCAATGAGTTCTCAGAGCCCGGTGAGATGTAGAACAGATTTCGTTATCGATATCGATACGTACAACTCTTTACCTGACAACGTCACATCACATCTCACCTCATTACTAACTGATTCTAAGCACGACAAAACGTGGCCTATAGCCATAGCATGACTAATGCACAATCTTCATGAGTAGACGTTCTGCGTGTGACGAAACAAAAGCTTCTTCTTGGTTCATTGAGCGTGCTTGAGTAAGGGCAATGAGAATGAGGTAGTTTTTTCATTTTCTGAATGATAATAATTCTCAACCAACTTAAAAATATAATTTGCATTAGTGGCTTGGCTTAACAAGTTCTTGGGAAAATGGGGAATGAATGAATGAATGGGAGGATGCTCAATACAATGCTCGTTAAGAAGCACGCACGCAGGCGGATAGGATTGGAATGGAGGATGCAGAGGTGGCAGACGTCTCATATTTCAGGAAAAAAAATTCAACCTGTGAGTCATTTAATTTATCATCGAGTCATAGTCATAACATAACGCACCAAACAGAAAAAAATCATCTCGTCTGGGAATAAATTCTTTAAAAATTATCAATTCTTAAAATAGGATGGCCAAAATGCCATCTCCATCTCGAGTCCCCAATAATTTTCCCCAGTGTTCTTCGATGTCTCTGGCATTTTCGAAATTAATGACAATGAAAACCTGTTCAGTAAGATGGGATGCAAAGATGCAATGCAGACTTCATATAGTAGCATATAAAGTTCATGAAATTCTGGGTACAGGAAAACGCTGTGCCACTTATTTATTTGCGATTATTATGCAAATTTCGCGCTCGATGAACTCTGCCGTTTGACTGGGGGTGCGTGAACACTTTCTAAATACGGGTACGTGAACCCACCACCTATAGCTTGCAACCTACCTCAATAATTTTAACCGACCTCAAATAAAAAGCTTAGGCAGTGATCGACCGGGGAGACCGGTTGTGATTTTTACGCAATTGACTGGTACCTACGTGCCTTACGAGGAAAAAGTCTGGCTTAGCCCCGTACATAGTATGATCTGAATACCTATACAATTTTTAAGTAGTCAAGAAATCAGACTAATGGATTGAGATAAAGTAAATCGCATTGTGATTTGTATGAAATCGAAATGAGGAATGAATGTGATTTACAATTGCATTCCAATCAGAATAACGTATTTTTCCATCTAGAATCCTCACCCAGCCAAGCTGAAGCTTCATCATCGTAAAAGTCAATCGATCTCTTCCGCATTGCAGTTGCGAACCGATAAATTAGCACCTATCGAACTTTCCAAGAAATGCACTTTTAGCTTCAGCGGTAGCGGCATCAGTTTGAATGACTTCATTGACTTTTAATGTGCATGAAATGTTGCACCTGTGAACTCTAGACTATAAATGCATCACTTTTCCATACTACATTCAAAAGGAATCAATGACAGTCTCTAACTTAAAAATAGCAATGAGTGCATGCTCAAGAGTAGAAAGTGCATTAAATGCAACCAGTTCGTGTGCGCGCTTTCAATGATCGAGTTTGAGTTATTAAGTATATAGTTGATGTGATAAAAATTCCACCTCTAAATAATCCAACTGCATCAACGAGCAATAATCCTTTGATTCCACACGCGAGCAATTAGAGATGCGAGGGAACGGAGGGAGAGATCAGCAATTTGTCTGGTTTGTGGAAGATAATGGGTGGCGTGTGCAATGCATGGCTACCAATTATGCAACTATCGTGATGGGTCAATGATTAATTGCATTTGAATAGGACACCAAGAAAATCAACACGGACACCTCATGCACATATATTCATCAAATAAACCACAAGTTTGGTTTTGATTTGCACCAACAGATAAAAGTGCGAACATAATTTCAGATGCACAAAGGGCACTTCAAAGCCTGCTAATGATGATTCTGGCGCAGCTCCATGAAAAGTCGCTCCTCGTATCAATTAATTGATTAATGAGTCCGACCGAGCAAAGAGTCCACGAATGCAAGTTTCGTTTCGTAATCAAATCAAGTTGCAACTGATAAAGGGGAAAACGGGCAACCTCATCATCAACCATAACTACTCACTACAGGACACGTTGTCAACTAACGTGAACTCTGGACCTCGCGCACATGACTTGGATCATATAGTTGCAACTGATAAAATGGAAAACGGGCAACCTCATCATCAACCATAACTACTCACTACAGGACACGTTGTCAACTAACGTGAACTCTGGACCTCGCGCACATGACTTGGATCATATGATCTCGTGAATTTTTGAAGAGTACAAAGTAATTGGGGAACAATGACTTCACCCGAATGCACACAACAATGCAATAAATACCGAAAAAAAGTTGCACGCGTCCTTTTCTCCAATTCTCTGTATTCCCGATACTGTGGAATTGATGAAAGCGGAGAGGAGAGGTTAGTTAATGGGAAAATGTCGTAACAGGGTTTGTTCCGAAATTGAATGGATTTTGTGAGTGAGTGCGTAGCGGAGAGGAGAGGTTAGTTAATGGGAAAATGTCGTAACAGGGTTTGTTCCGAAATTGAATGGATTTTGTGAGTGAGTGCCGTGTGCGTGCCGTCATGTACTTTTTTTACTACCGTATTGAAAAATATACACATTACGAACTTTTTTTTATCGAATGGACTGGATAAATTATATTTAGAATGTTTTAAATATTAACCTGCTTAACCCCACTAGTTATTTATGTTTTGATTGAAATGTGAAACTTACCCGTCATATTAGAAAAAAATCAAGTGCGGGAAGAAATATAGTCGATTTGAGTCACCCAGTATGAATACTGATTTGTTGATGACTTGGCAGGACAACTTTACTGCTGATTACGAATTAATCGGGTATTCCTTACTGAGAAGACTGAAGATTCTGTGATTAGGTTAACTAATTCAGTGAAAAATTTGGTGGTGTCAAAAACTGTGATCTGCAAATTCACGAAATTTGTTGAAGTTTCTCGGTAAGAGATTTTAATTTATTTCATTCATCGCGTTTTTTATAAGTACGCAATAAATTAAGTATTATATTACTTTCTTAGTAAAAGCACATAAACCATACAACTCAATAAATTAAATCATGATTTACAGACTAGGTAAAAGCTAAACAAAACAAAAGAGATCGTTGTTTCTTTTGGGAGGTGAATAGTTGGAAATCTCTTGCGGATCATATGATTCCATAAAACAGTTTTTCGTCGACGAAAGCAAGAAAGAGCGTTCTACTTTCCAAGTCTAGGTTTCAAAAGGCGTTACAGTGAAATCAGGATGCGTAGTTCGCAATTGTTCTGAAGTGAGCCCAACCTGGGAAAAAGAATTTTTGGTAGAAGTTCTGAAGCAGCCTTACAAAGTATAAATACCACGAGAGGGAAATGCCTCCACCGCATTTCAACCTTAGCTCTGGAGGTCCTCCAGTGGAGGAACTTTGGCTGAGCAGGAAGCAGGACCTAAATAGTGGCTCTGGATGGGAAGGAAGCCTCAGAGTCTGAGTGAGTGCTTTTGAAGAGACAAAGGACTAAATTCAATCCAATACTGTGTGGGGTAAAGGGAGACT
>JAHZNH010000704.1:0-23391 GCA_027744355.1 Tyrannoseira gladiata
GCACCCACAGGTTTTCTATTTAATTGGTCAATTCACTTACTCCACGAATATACTTATGAGTACACACGCTAACTATTGTACGATACACTTAACTTCACTTCACTTTCGTAATTACAGAGAAGACATTAACCTAACCTTAGTCGGAGCACTAACTGTACTTATTCTAGTAGGAGTAATTCAGTAATGCCACTTACTTCACTACTCGCTCGCAAATATATTTTGTTACTTTTTTTCCTCTACAATACACACAAAGTTACTAAGGGGGAGTTGTTGTTGATGCTTCTGAAGGTAAAAATATCAAAGCATTTCATTCACGTCTTGCGATTCGAGGAAAAATTTTACGTCCTCCTTTCTCTTTCTTCCTTTCATGCCCCTACAATTGGCAATAATAATAAAACGTCACCAAAGCCAGGATGTGGACGACGATAACTGTAGTCGTAGGAGAAGTCGTAGTGGTGATCGTGGCTCGCAGGAACGGTCAGTTCCCTTATTGTTTCCTCTAGGACCACTCAACTCGGACTCAAAGTTGGCTCTGACTTGGTCTCTTCTTGATAGCTTGTTTTCTCCGGGCTATGGCGATTCACTGAAGATGCGCAAATTCCGGGATGACGTGGGGCTATTATAGGAGAGAGTACTTATTCTGGAGGAGAGTAAGTAAGTAAGTACTGTTCCCGAACTTCCCGTACAGGACTAGAGAATTACGATCATTTTCCCCGTCCTGAAATTCCTCCTTGAGCTGGGGTGCATTTACTCCGGTAGTAAGTAGTACTCTCTTCCTCCCTCTTTTTTTCGCTTTTATGCTGATTGTATGTATTCTCCTCTTCTGCGGGGAAAAAAGGTTTTGCGGCAGTTTTTGTCCTGTCAAAGGGCGATTTCCATACAGAACGAAAAAAAGGTGTTCCTCTGTGTTATTCCCTTCACATCCTTATCTTGAATTACTGGGTAAACTGCCGTCAGCCTATTGTGCAGAATCGTTGAAGTCTACCTTTCACATCCGAAATATCACATCACAAGACCTTCCCTGCTTTTTTTCCTTCCTGGCCCAAAAACTTGAGTTGACTTTGGTATTTGCAACAACCTATTTTGCCCTAGATAAAAAAGAGAGAAAAAATTCACCGGGTTGAGTTGGAGCTCAAGACCCTTTTTTTTACTACTGCTCCATACCCCCTCCTCTTGAACATGAGCCTGGAGAAAGGTAAACAAGAAATTGCCGTGGCTCGGTAGAAAAAAAAATTCTCTCCTTTTTTTTGTTCCCTTCCTTTCCCCTTCCCTTACTTCTTACTTCCGTTCGTTGATTTCTGAAATGGATCTCGCTCCCCTTGATTATGTTCCAATTCACGTACGAGTATTAAACACAAGCCTTGTTTAACCTTTTCCTCTTGAATACAATGAGAATTATTTGAGAGGAAAAGAGCGCTTAAATGTTTATACATCACCAAGCCCTGAAGAGAGCGAGATAGATGGGGAGGATGGGAGGCATGTACTTACTGGGGGTATAAAGGAAACACTGCTGTTTCTATATCTATATTGTATCGATGGGAAAAATATTTTCAAGGAATGAATGATTCCAAGAAAAGGGGGACCCCACCAATGGCAATCTTTTTGCCCGAGAGAGTGTAAAATTTACAAATTCCCAGGAAATCCCTCCTCACATTACTTGCTTTTTCCCCTATCTCATCAGGGAATGAATGATTCCAAGAAAAGGGGGACCCCACCAATGGCAATCTTTTTGCCCGAGAGAGTGTAAAATTTACAAATTCCCAGGAAATCCCTCCTCACATTACTTTTTCCCTATCTCCTAAAGTAGTTTTACTTCTCTGAGGGCTAAGTGGAAATGGGAAATGGATGTCGCATTCTGGAAGACAGCACGTAGGCACATGCATTCAAGGAACTTGGGATGGGATCGTTATGCACTTATCGAATCAGTAAATTCCTAGTTTCTCCGAGGGGAAAGCGATACAGTTAAAGTCAGATTAGTTTTTAAAGATAGGTAAATACTTTTTTTCTGTGCCGGAAGGAATGCCGGAATGTATTTGTAATGTAACGGATCGAAATGGGAAAAAAACTACTCGTTCGCACAATCCAAGGCTCAGTCGTATGAGCCACAGAATAGAATAATGCAATGCACTTTAGGAGTAGTGCTCCCTCTTTAAAAGGAATTTATCCGCGGATGATTTATAACGTCCCAGATTTGAATATTATTATTGTTCTCTGGAACGGCTACATTCCTCTCCGCGGCGTTTTATTTTTTTTCTCCCGTTCCACTCTCTCCACAACACAACAATAACAACATCAACAAAGCACGCTAACAAAATGCACAACAACACACAATGGCTCTAGCTCTGGCCTGGCCTCCTTCTTGACAGATGGACGGATGTGTTATTATAATTTTCACGTGTCAACTCCTTTCCGTAGTGAATTTGTTAAAGTGTCACAGAGCCGTATTGTTGGTGTGTTCGCTGGTAAAAAATGGTAAATTGTCCTCGTCCATCCATAACAAACTACTGAAGGAGTGGGGTAGTACTGTGGTATAGTTTTTTCTGCTGTCGCTGCTTTTTTTCGCCGGGGCGTGATCGGATTAGATTCAATTTTTCACCAAGAGTTTAGTCTCGAATAAACTTTTTACATTCCTTTTCTTTGTCAAATCCCTTTCAGTTTAGAGCGACCTCGTTAGTCACTCAAAAATAGAGACGGGGAAGAGAAGAAGACGACGACTAGTCGCGTTTCGCGTTGTGATATACTCAGCTTAGCTGGCTTTGGCTTGGCTGGAGAAGAGGATCACCCTTTCGCTGGATATATTTTTCCCCATTCGAGATTTCGAAATAAAGAAGATGATGGCATGGTGATGGCGATGGCATCGCACATTCCCATTGTATGACGCGCTTCCTCAAATCATTTCAGTGAAAAGTTCACTCACAAGTCATAGAACCGTCATGGATAATGAGACGAGCGAGAATAACTTTCTTTTTTTCTCTTTGTGTCACCAGAAAGAAAATGTTCCGCCTCCGTTGATGTTAATGCTGATGTTCCTCTTTATTCTTCCTTTTTGGTTGAAGTAATAGCTGTAATATTTTCCCTATTACGGGAGTTCACGCACATTGATAATGGGAGCGAGTAGAGTGGTGCGGTGATGGTGAGGCTGCTATTGCGAAGCCTGTTGACATTTTAAAAAGTACTGAATCTTCACTTTTATGGATAATGTCGGAAGTAGTTTGCCTCTCCCTTCATGCATTCCCCTTTTTATCTTCGTTCTGGAGGAACAATCCCGACAAAGAGGGGAGATAGCAGGAGGAGTACTACACCCACTAGAAAACGCTTAGAGGTGTAATGTTTTCCCATTTTACAAAATAGATTTTTACATGCCGAAATATTCTCAACATTTCACGACACTTAGCAGTGGCAGCAGTAGAAGCGGTAGCGGAGACGCACTTATAATAATTCCAGGGCCACATTCATTTTCAGCAAAATTCCCTCGAGGAATCCTTGGAATTCTGGGATGGCTCGTTCCGGTAATAAAAATCCTCATAGTTAGGGGGAGAAGAATGACGATGATGATCTAGCCGAATGTGAATTCGTCACTTGCTTTCCCTTCGAGGAGGAGGAGAAAATTTGCACTGCTTCTCTCAGCTCAGCTCGCCGATCTAAGGAAGAGAAATGAGAGGCGAAATTATTAATAAATGCTGATACTGACGAGCAGATATTTCTTCTTTAGTTCGTCGTTTCGCTTGTTAGATATTAAAAGACATTTTGACGAGACATAACAGCATCTTACAATGCAATTTGATCTAATCAGCGGAGGCGTAACTGACGATGTTACTGCTTTTTCACTGCAAATTCCACCATGTAACAACTACCTAAATATTCATAAAATTCGTGGCTCGAATTTTCGAATCGTCAGGTTGGTTAAGATCTTCAAGGGTTCAGTGTATGAGAACTTCACGGCATAAGGTACTTGGGCTTTGAACATGGACATAAAGTGCAATATGTGGAGATACTGCTATGTCGCCATTTGATACCGTAAAAACCATGACCTGATCAGGGCACTCTTTTCTACCTGTCAGTACGGCATATTGGGCGTTCTTCATATTAATTCTCAATCGGCTTTGAACAAATACCATTTGCAATGATTGTTGTTTTTGATACGGCAAAACCTTCACTATAAATAAAAACTATTGCTCCGATTTCCTTTACCTTATTTTGAATTTCACATTTCCGGTAATATTCGAAAGCATATTTTACTCCGCGATGCATTTTTTATTCCCATTGAGGATTCGTGCATGCACTTTTTCCTCATGAATATAAATGAGTAGTGAACCCTGAAAGAGTGCAGCGATTTTCTACCTCCATAAATTCATTAATTCGGGAGAAGGAATTATACGGGAATGAAAAGGAAAACAAGTGTGACAACTCTGCAAGGTGGCTGGGAGCCACCTCAGGAGGAAATGTTATTCCGGTTGACAGTTCTCCACATTTTTAATTCAACATCCTGCCTCCTGTAGAATCCTACCCGGTAGATAAAGACGACGACTTCCCACCAACTCACTTCCTAGAAAGACTACGTATGCGGTCACGGCATGCCTGAATGGCAATAGTACTCATATTACAGAGTTTGTAAATAGTAGTGGAGCAAGGTTGTTTGGTGCAGGAAGGTTGGAGAAAAGGTGGAAACTTGAGGAAAAGGATAAACAAAAGGAAGGAGAAACTAACTTTTTTTCTATCGTAAACTCCTTCTCACTCCACCGCTGGGCTCTCTGATGTTCTCTGTTTTCTTCTTCCGTTTTGTTTTGTTGGCTCAACATCAACTCATTCACTCACTCACCCTAGTCAGCTATGAAATAATGTCAGTGCGAAGAAATTTATTCTCCACCAAATTCTCCGTTCGTGACCATGCAGGCGGACTATGCAAATGCGGAGCATAAAAAAAAGTTGAGATGTACGAAGTGGGAGCGTAGTAGTAGTACAAAGGAATGCACATTCCCCCCACTATTTAGTATTGTGGAGTGGAGGTGTAGTACAGGGTAGAGTTAGTAAGTATGCAAAATGTAGAAGAAAAAACTTTTCCCCTTTCTTTTTTGGAGTAAAAAATAGGATGAAAGCGGAATACTCGCTGAGCTTGCTTCGAGCTCCAGGAAAAGCTCATGAATTTCTTATTTTATAAACAGAACTGGGTATAATGATCCATAATGTAATCGGAAGCCCGATGCATATTTCAAGGATCGCGCTGCGATGCGATGATGTTACAATGATGAATGGTGATGATGATAATAATGTTGAGCCTTTTCCGAGGAAAAAAAGTGGCTTCTCCAAATAAAACTTTTTTCTCTTCCATGAGGATCCCACGGGTGAGCTTCTTGCTGTGTTTTTAATTAATCCTGTGGAGATGACATGAAGTCTGACTAACCTTCTTACGCACGAATTCATCATCGTGATTTCCATTATGATTAAGCAACAATGACGCATTAGGAGAGGCCAAGCCAGAGAGAAAACTTTCTGGAGTAATGTTTATTCTCTCCAAGAAATAAGTAGGCAGTTTCATTCGCGGTCCCATGATTAATTCAAAAGCAACGGGGCTGGATACGCAGTTCATACTATTTAGTTAATTAAAAAAACTGTAAGAGTAGATAAATAGAAGACTTTAGTGGGGAAGAAAAAAACCAACGTCAGCAAGTCAGCACCGTTACCTTCATTTATTCTAGCTCTCCAATAACAATTCCCATCGTCATCATCATCATATTTGACATTTAACAAATGTGCGAGCGAATCAACCTCAATGTATTATGAATGGAAAATCCGGAATTGATTGTGATTATGTCGGAGGGAAACAAGCTCGCGGGGAAAAACCCCAACCGGAATGATAAATTCCCCTTTGAAGATTGAGAAAGTCAACGAGATAATTTCGCTTCGCCTGTCTCGACCAGGCAGGCAGGCACACGCACAAACGCATTCAATAAACGTTTACTAGCCGCAATGCCAAACACGAACCGACCAAAATACAATCCCACATAAAAAATCTGGTTGAAAGGAACACAAAGGGAATGAGATAAAAACGACCACAACGACTCAAGCTCGAATCGAATGGGACTGAGAAGTCTGGATGAATGAATGAATGAATGAATGAATGAGGGAGTGAGTGAACAGCATAAAAAAGAGGAAAAAATCAAAAGTGGATGGGATGGCATATGCAAGGCGAACGCATTCACCGCATATTTTTTTCCTCGATATTCGTTTTGATTCACCAGGTTCAGTGCTCAGTCACCGCGCTTCTGTTTGTTCGGAAAGAAAATAATAAAAAAAATTCTGCCAAATCATTCCTTTCCAGATGAAATCCTTTTCCCCGAACCCAAACCAAACCATACCAAAACCCTTTTCGTTACAATGCGCCAGACTAGTGAGCGAGTGAGCTTTTTTTTCCTGGAGATGATGATTGGAATGGGAGCGAGATATAATGATTATGATAGATTTACCCCATCAACGTCCCCTGCACACCGAGGCTGAGTCTACAAAGAAAATCCCGTAATAATCAGTTCCACGTCGAGTCGACCGAGTTCACACCCTCCCTCCCTTCCTTCCTCCTACCTAATATCCCCACCTCATCACGACTACTATCAGGAGCGCTGCTTGGCCAATGTAAACAAAGTGGGATTCTGCGGGGAATCGAATACAAAGAAGTCATAAATACACTCCATTTTCACTCTATTAAATAAATTCGATCAAAAAAAGGTAGTAATAGTAGTAGTAGGATGGAAATAAATTCGATCCAAAAAAAAGTTGTGGTCCGAACGTCGTCCGTCTCACATGAGTTTGCCTAAGTTTGGCTTGGCAAAAGTATGCAGAGTGGCATTGGCATCCGTAGAACAATTTTTTTAGAGGAGAAAAGCACTCGCCAAGCCAGATAATGTTGGTGCTCGGCTACTCCTAATATTCTATTATGAAATGGGCGACGATGAGGTCATGAAATACTAAAGCTAATTTCCAGCAATAAATCTTCTCCAGAGCTATTACTACATACCAAATGCGATGCGAATTTCAGGAGGAGGAGGAATAAGTACTATGAGCATATGTGGCATGCAACCAACTCGCTCCTCACTCAATAGTGAGTGAATTGGCGATGTTGGTGCGATGATGATGATGATGAGTCTCATTATTCATTTCACATTCACAATTTTTTATCCGGCTATTCATTCCCTCCAACAAAATGATTACTTCGACGCTCCTCTCCTCTCCCTCCGCCTCAGCTCATGGGTCTAGAGCACTGGGGGATATCATACGGGTGTTACGTACGTGAGGATTTTTTTGTGGAGGGTGCAGTGAACAATTCATGGAGAAAATTGGCAATTCATTCTGCTCGTGCATTGCATGCAGTGTGGTAGGGGATTGTCAGGGCTGAACAATGCGGGCAAAATGGAGGAGTCAATTATTATAATTGGTAGAGTGCGGTTGGAGTCGTGAGCAGGAATGAAGCATGAATTTTTAGTAGAGGGCCCCGATTTCCACCTTTTTTCACTCCTCCGTGCCATGTGTGAACTGAACTGGGGACGTTTGTTCCAGTACCTAAATAATCCTCATTCCATCCTACTACTACTATTACTACCTTTTTTTGATCGGTCTGGTGCTGGCCTGCCTGCCCTGTAGCCCAGCGGTCTACGGACTCTTTGGTACACAGAATAAAGCCCAAAATAAAAATGTGGGTGTGTGGAAGTGCGCGGTCCAAAAATAAATATGTATGTCTTGTGTGTGTGTGGACGAGCAGAAACAAATAGGGCCGCTTTCCAAACCCACGTATCACTTTATCAAACCACGGGATTTACTGAACACACTTGAACTCATGGTTTTCCTTTTCACGAGGAATTCCTGAACCCTCTCTCATTCTCATTCCCTCACTCTTTACTCTTTCAGAGACAAAAGCCGAAGGAAGAATGTGAGTGAGTGAGTATCATATCAACATCAGTATCGTTTTTTCCAGAGGATGAAAGTAAGTAGGTCTCCAGTAGGAGCAGAGGTACCAGAGCCAGAACCAGTTCTTGATTCCTTGCAGTGAACCATGCAATTTCACTCGCCAATCTGGCCCACTATTTTTTTCTCTCCCATCTCGAGCGATGAAATCACTCCGTGATTTTACTCATATTCGTCCTCAACTTCCAATTTAGGCGAGAGAAAAGAGAAACCTGTGTAAACCTTGGATTGCCACTGCTACTGCTGCTATTGCAACCACCACCACTATTACTACTCCTACTCCCTACTAGGATTTTCCCTGCGATTGCTTTCTCTTCTCTCCTTTTTTCTCCATTTTCCACATGCATGTAGCACTCGTCGTAAACTTTCATTCATGTTCCTTTTATAACTGCTCTCCTATTTTTTCGTTAGCCATTCCATACGAAATTCTCCTTGAGCAATTCACGCAGCGCACGTAATTTCTCTCTATTTAAGAAGGTGTTATGCTGCATTTTCCAGCTTCCTCTCTGAGCCGAGCTGAACTGCTCCACAAAATATACCTTGTGTTTTTAACCGACGAAATATAAAGAAAGAAACTCTTTTGATCGCGAACATCTCCCCTTATATTCTATTTAATATGTGTTAGTTGAGTTTGAGAATGGAGACGTGAAGTGAAAGCTACTACTCCAAGAACCAGAACCAGCACAATTCCATTCGAATCCAATCCCATCCAACCCAATCCAATGGAAAAAACGAACCAGTGAACGAACGAGCGAGCCTCTAGTATTACTACTAGGCCTTACCACCACCGTCTATTATGCATGGTGGAAGTGGAGCGCTGAAGGAAGGAAAAAAGAGAGAAGGAAATAAAAGGCGTATTGTGCGGTCAAATAATGTAGGTATGTGTGTAACATTATACCGATATAAAGATAGCGAGAGGGATAATATGGAAGTTTTTGAATGATTTATCACATCGCACGAGCTCGAATTCGTGAGATTTTCTTCTGCCTCCAGTTTTTTTTGTTCGGAAAGTGTGCTACGAAATACGTTCATATGAGATTTTTTTTCTTCCCTGGGCTTTTCCACTCACTCCCGCTCCGGAGCGTTTATAATATGCTCATGTTTTCCCTAAGCCTTTTTCTCCCTGGTCTGACCCCACATTTTTTTGTCTCCTCAATACCGAAAGCGATATAAAAAAAAGCTACCCGTCGACGGGCGGGTGTATGGATTGTAAGAAGGCGAAGACATTTTTTTTCTGTGGAAAAAATCACTTCATCACTTTCCTTTTAAAACGGAGTAAAAAAATGAGTACACAAAAGCCGAGGTGAGTAACCAAAACCCTCTAGTCCACTAGCCAGCCATTGAACTAACCAACGTGCCAAGCCAAACCCAAAGACATCCCATGCGCCATTCATTGTGTGTAGCTGGGATAGTGAAATCAATCGTCGTTCCCCTGATTGGAATTGGAATATGTATACCAGTCGGAGTCCTTCAGTCGATCCCTATTTGCTGAGATTTTTTTGTGAGTGAAAAACTAATTTCGCCGGAAATGAGGGAAAGGAGAAATTCGGAAGTGTGGGATGGATATTCCGATCTTGGCTCATTCATTCATCCCCTCCGATTGGGTGGGGAGTCTCCCACGTTGCATACCATTGCATTACTTACTTAGTACATTAGCATCCCAGGATTAGAATCACCATCACCTTATTTTAGAATACAGATTTTTTTCGGAATTCGCCAGAGCGTGGCGTAAACAAACTTTTCATCCGTCCGCCGCCGACAAACAAACGTATTTACGGAGGAGCGAGCTAAGAACTTTTTTTCCTTTCCTTCGAAGTCCAATTTGGATGCATTGTAAATGAGAGAGAGACGGGGGAAAATGGAAGCTGATACAGCTCTTACGCGTGAACATATATATTTTTTCCGATAAGAATCTCTCTTTACTTCGAAGTCCAATTTGGATGCATTGTAAATGAGAGAGAGACGGGGGAAAATGGAAGCTGATACAGCTCTTACGCGTGAACATATATATTTTTTCCGATAAGAATCTCCCTTTTCCCTTTGTTGTGGAGCCCATATTTACGAAAAAAATCGACGCAGGAAGTGAGAGGAAATGCTTGCGTATGTATGTAAGCAAACCTGAAAGTTGGAAGGAGGAAGAAGAAGACGACGAGAAAGTAGGAAAAAGTTTTTTTTCTTCCTTCGCCAAAGTTGCTTCCAGTGTTGACTTGCTCTGTTCCTTGATATGATTTAAGATAACGAGCATTTTTTTCAAGTCGTTGGGAGGAGGAAGGAATGGAAGCACTTTATTATGGGAATGCAGAGCATGTTAGCACTTTAAAAAGCATCCTCCAGCTACCGCTCCAGAGCAGAGCAGAGGTTCAAGAACTCCGTGATTACGACTTTGTGCCTATCACACAATAATTTAATGCCTTGAGGATGGCGATGGAGAGAGAAAGTGAAGTGAGTGGAGATGGTTCTGGTCTGACTGAGTGAGCTCCGTTCTGGCAAATCAAGGTTCCTTCCGTAGAGCATATTTTCTCACAGAGTTCCAAGTCAAAGTTTTTCGTTTGAAAACAAGCTCCCTCTCCTAAGGGACAAATGAGATGAGTAATGACAAAAAAGGAAAAAAAACTTTTTTTTTATCTCCTTCTCCCGCATATTATCCTGCCACTAATCAAGGAAGCTAACGTTGTTTGAAGAAAGTGAGGGAAAAAATGCTAAACTTTGGAGAAAAAATATATCTCTACGAGGAGGCAAGAAATGCTTCAGTGGATGCATGATTGAGATAAAAAAAAGTTTTGTCACTCACTCACCATCATCATCAACATTGGCAATGCCTCCGTGGAGGTTGATGACAATGACATCGTGCTCAAAATTTTAAATCAGGTTGGGGAAATAAGTAATTTCTAGGGAAAGTTAGTTCAAATTCGTTACGGACTATAATTATTTTTCCAAAATCGATAAGATTTTTTTACGAGAGAAAATTGGCCGACTTGGGTGGGTCTGGTGGTGATGAAAAAATGGTGGGAATTGGTGAGGAATGAAATGGACTGTGTTTGGTCTACCCAGCCTACCATCAACAAAGCCAATTAATGCCACTGCCCAAGTGAGCGAAGGAGGGAGTCCCCAGCGAATAAATGAAAGGTCTCTACGAAGTCGAGTCGAGTCGATTTCCAAGAGAGTCATTATCGGCCCTCAAACCAAACCAACAGGGAAACATTCATTCAAATGGGCAGAAGGTTTTCCCTTTCCAAGCAATAGGAATCATGGAATACAGTTTAGGATCGGATTGAATTGAATTGGATCGCATTGCATGGTCTCGCTTCAGCTTGCGAAATTGATAGCATGAATGCAAATGAGGCTAGGTTGGAGAGCCAGAACGAAAATAAAATAATGGTTTTTGGAGATCGCTAATATTACTAATGTTCATTCATGATCTGGAGATTAATGTGGGGATTTTAATTTGGAGGAGATTTTCCCCTATTTTTCTCTTCTCATTCACTCCATATCACCACTTCATTTTACGGATCAGCGAGTAAGAGTAGCTCCTATAGTACTGGAGTGGAGCAGAAATGGCTCCCTGGCCTAGACTACTAAGCTACAGCTACTGGTAATACATTAATTGTGAGAGTAACCGTTCAGCCCAGTCATTATGAATGAACAACACGTAAGCTTACACTTACATATTTGCATTTACTCGGGAGCCAGAGCCAGACCTACCAGAGCGAAGTCTAGCAAAGCCTGCAAATAATATTTAAAAGACGATGACGATGCTGTTGGGCTGGTATTTAATAATGAAAATTGAAAAGCAGAGCAGAGTGAGCCACAAGTGGAGGATTATTATATTTTTTTCAGACACAAGCCGTATTTAGGTTATACATTATGCATGCCATATTAAACTCGAGTAAACAATGGAGAAATGGGCATAAAAAAAGTTGAAGTTAAAATATGGCAATTTTTTACCCATTCATTCCCGGCTGCTGCCCATATGGAACTAGGAATACTTACTGAGTGGATGCAATATGCTCCTATAAATTCTATACCATTCACTTTCTCTCTCAGTATTTAAGATAATCTCAACGGTCAACAAATGAGAATTTGAGAGGATTCTACGAGGAGTACTAGGTCCCCATCGTTGCTTCAATCTCTGATGAGAGCATTTTTTTCCCCGAAAAAAAAACTCACAGACGCGAACTGAGTGAGTGAGTGAGCGAGTGGATATGGAGGAGAGCACTCTGGGGATATTCAGAAATAGCCGGGGAAAGATGATTGCCTGCGTGTACCTATCAGTAGGGCGTATACTTGACATAATATTCATCATGGCATCATCACATCACTCACGATGGGGAATATTAACCGCCCTCCCATAATGGGGCTAGAGGTAGGGTAAGTAGTGCATTGATCATAAACTTTGTCTTGGAAGAAATAACTTTTTTCCCCTCTCGTAAGCGATATTTTTTCCTTTGTGGTGCATGGGGAAATGGGAACTGGAAAGTTTTTTTTAAAAAAGTTTTTTGACCTTAGCTCTTTTGCAGTGCACTACAGTTTATTGACCGCTCGAAATTTTAGCCGAGGGGAACAGGATGGAATGGGATGGGATGGAGTGATTAGGTAAATAATTTTACATTTTTCCTTCGATTCGCAGTGATGGCGCCCTGTGAGCATGTCACGCTCTAGAAAGTACACTTAAACACTAGTGAAGCATGTCAAAACTTGGACTTCCTCAATTTCCTATCCAGTCCAATCCAATCCACTCCCACTCGAATCCAAAAGTCCAGGAAGTGAGTGGTGCACTTGTGGTGAGTAAATAGTACTGACTAACTGACTGAGTGAGCATATTTAAGTCCCATTACTGTTTACTACAATTCGCGGCTGTGTGAGGCCAATTTAAGTAACATTTTTTATTTGGATAATATGGAGTGGAAGTGGAGCTAGGTTGGGTGAAGTGAAAACAACTAAGCGGATTATGATCCAAGCCCACTTTAATTAAAATTCTTATAATGAGCGATTATAATCACTTCGGTTCTAGGTAGGTACCCACCCAAGCGCAAAAAAATATATGAAGACAAAGAAACACTATAATTAAAGAAGATACCCTAGGTACCTTCAATAGGAGTGAGTTTCAGGAGGAACTTCATATTTCAAGTCGGAGCTGAGTTTCGAGTTGGAGAAAAGCTTAAATTTTTCCACTGGGATTTGCTATTAGAAAAGCCAAAAGTGATAATTGTTTACTCAAGAGCCCTTTTTAATTTGCCCGATGGGGGTGGTAGTGCTGACTGAGCGAGTGAGTGAATGAATAAAACACAAGGCTTTGGAAATGGCAACTCAGAGAGAAAAATAAATATATTGCCGCTAAGCACCGCACCACACCAAACCACACCACTGCTACCTTTTTCCCACTCGGTCCCGGTCCCACTCAACTCTGGTGGAAAAGTAAACAATGAAATAAAAGTGATTCATAAATGTTGAAGGAATGGAGGAGTAGAAAATGCTTAATTTCTTATGGAATCAAATGCATTCTGAGGAAATGAATGAGTGAGTGAGTGCGCCGCATCCAGCTCCGCTTCCGCTTTTCTGCACATTATTACAATAAAATTTTTTACGTCTTGAGTCTCTCAGGAAGCAGCACAGATCTTGGCGTGGAGGAGGAGGAAGAGAAGGACCGCGAGCAGAGGAGAAAAAACTCCTTCTTTTTTCATGAATTCGAATCGAGGTTTACAGTTCGCATATGAATACTTAAGCGCTTCCATGCATGAAATGTGGCACTCGTTTTAATGCAACAATTTCGAAAAAGCTAGAAGAATTCAAACGGGAGTGGGGCAAGTATGAGCTTGCATAAATGTAGAAGGAGAAGTGGTAGTTAGCTCACTGGATCTGGATACATGAGGAAATGGGTCCTCTTGTACTTTCCCACATTTTTTTCCTCTCAGAGAGCTCGAATATTTCGCCATTTTGCACGGCGAATGCATTTTTACTGCTCTCGCAACTCCCGACCAACTTAACTTCACTGCGGAGTTGAGTTGAGTAAGTACCTACAAGCGATCTTGAGGAAAAAACGAATGTGGGAGCAATGCATACACGCTTGGATAATATTATGACATGACATTAGTTCCACCCTCAAAATATTATGAAATCTGTGCTAGGCAACTACAATATGAAAAAACTGTACGTGAATGAAATGAAAGGATCTGAACAAAATTCCTCGACCACGACCACGCCATCGGGCATTCAAGTACTACAGGAGAGCGAGTTGTCAGAAAGTGTTTCGAAAGCCATTATTTGAATGCCAATATATAGTAAATTAAGTGCCTATTTTTTATGTAGTGTGGCCCTGGACCTGGAATCTGCACGCACATCCACTTTCAAAGAGATAAAAGACATAAAGACAGAGATGTAGTACAAGAGCATCCCAGAAAATAAAATGTAGATTTTCTTGTGGTTTCCCTCCTGATTATGGGGAAACTTGGGCAGTGATGTGAGGGAGTCTCGCTATCCAGGCCAAGATTCATGATTGACCTTACGCTACGCATCGCGCAAATTTCCCCGTCTTGCCACATAAATATGGGGCGGTGTAAGTATACCGTGACACCACCAAGAAAAAAACTACTCTACTATAACTCTGCTTTCTACTCCAATGATCTTCCCATTCCCCCACAGTTTTCCTGTTCCCTCCTCCGAGACGGGGAAAGGAAATAAAATGTTGGAGAGACAGACAAGTAATAAGGATGCATGTTCTACCCTTTGTACGTACAAGACATAAATATCATTTCGTGGTGGTGGCTGGCTTCCCAGAACTTTCATTCCATCCCAGTTTCCAGTACTAAGCCACGGTGGTGGTGGTGGCGGAGGTTCTGATCGTTTTGCAAAAGCCGGTCGAATCACACAGCACAGGGAAAAAAATTCAAACGAGCTGAGCTGAGTTGAGTTGAGCTGAGCTAAACTACCTAAAGATTTCGTAACAAGAATCCTTTTTCCGACTTCATCCCAATAATAAAAATAGGCTGGGAGACTGTTCCTGGATCAGGATGAAAATTGTAGTCCCCGCAGTCAGCAAAAAAGCGCTGCACAAAACCGAATAAATACATTTTTTACGCAGGAGGAAAAAGCGAAATGTCAGAGACAAGAGGAGAGGAGGAACATTCATTTCCTACATATCAACGATGATTTCCCTTCCCGAAAAAAAAACTAGAATTCTAGACTCCTAGCATCCATCCCATCCAAACTGAACTGAACGGGGCTGAATCACGCGAGAGAGAAAGGGAAAGAGGAGACAAGACAAGCAAGGATGAGACCTTATATTGCAAATTGTCGTTCTCACGACAATTTTTATTGTTGACTTGACTTCCACTACTACTACTACTACTAGCCGGAGAAGAAGAAACGGGAGAGATGAACTGAATGGGATAAAAGCTACGGAGGAGGAAGAGACATTTAAGGCCACAATTTACAATGCGAACGCAGCAACAAAAAAATTGATTCGCATTCCTCGCACATATTGCCTTGCACATCTTTTTTTCACACTCCAGCCCATTCAAAAATGTTTGTGCGAGAGAGAGGGAGGGAGTGTGTGGATGTGAGGGCAATATAATATCTTCCTGAAGGGAAAGGAAGGAGCTAGTGAGGTGGGTTAACCATAAACATTACGCTTTCTCTCTGATGATGCGAACGATGTGATGCTTCTCTCACAAGGAAAAAAAATGAGCGCATTTTCCCCCAAGAAATCGTAACGTTTACCTTGGAATAGCTTTATTACTTGAGACTTCTATCAAATTTCTATCATTTCATGAGATTTCGCGCACATAACAATCACATCGCACAATCGTACCATTCGTGTCGTGTCGTGTCATGTTCCTTGTGGCATTTGACTCCACTCCTTAAATAATAAGGATGTTATCTCAGTCGGTCGGTCGTACGGGTTCTGGGAAGAAGGAGTTGAACATCACCATCAATGTTTAATGACTGTGATTTTCGATGCTCGAGCGGAAAACGCTCCGTCATTTCATTGTCACTCGAGTTGACTTTCTCCAATTTATATGCTCATGTGATTGCTCATAATCGGATCTTCAAGGCGTTTTCCCCTCACCAACGGTTTTTTATTACGAACGTGGAAGACGAATTTTTAAGCGACAATAAAAAAAAATATCGTCGAATTGTGCTTGGCTTGGAGCATATCAAATGAATACAAATGCCAATAATAACTCTGCCTCTTCCGCAAACATAAAAGCTCCGCAATAAGTAATCATGAAAATGTGTAGTTTTTAACTCGTTATGCAAACATTTTTTTTGGATTACTGATTTCCTCTGGAGGACCCCCCACTAGTGCCAACTCGCTCACTAACTTATTTGCGTACTTACTTTGTTAGTTTTTGCAAGTCCTACATCACCACACAAAACCCTTGCAAAAACTTTTCCCCGAATTCCAACTCCAGCCCAATTTTTTTCGGTGGAGTTTACCCCAAAAAAATGAAAATTGCTACTCGTGTACGAAAAGTGCTCCCAGCATTTTATAAGGTTTGGAAGGATGTCACCACCGCGCATCGGTACGAGTCGAGTCGTAACCGTAAGCCTTCCAAACCCGATTCGGATCTCCGGTTGGTATTTTGGTCAGGGTGATTTTCATCCCTGTCAAAAACTAGTTTTTAAAGTACTACTCAACAACCAACCAACCAACCAAAGTACTGGAAGTGGTGAAGTACTACTATTTAATACTTTACTCCACGTCTGTTCTAGTCAGTTACACCTATCAGGGTATAAAAAATAGCCTTGGATGGGGAATGACTTAAAGGGCAAACATAAATTAATATCGCACTTACATCGGCATTACTTTCCTCCGTGCACCTTATAGGGAGGAGGATGATATGTGCATCTGTCCATGCACAGCTCCGTTGGTACTGGCACTGGTAAGTACTTCTCACAATGAAAACAATTTTTCCATGATAATGAACGTCGAACGAGGTAGTCGCAAGCAAAAGCAGTTTTTTCCAAGTAAAAGTTTGTCTTTCTTTCAATTCAATCAGGTCCAATCTCCAATCCACTTTTTTTGTTCAACTTCCAGTCTTGACGAGGACAAAGAGGTTATATTTTTCGAGAGAGCAACAAGAAGTTTCGAGACCAGTGGAGACCTCCACCTAAATTAGACTCTAGTTCATGGCGGCCATCAATTTTCGGGAGTCAGTACTCATCCACAAGCTAGTCAGTTCCATCCCTCGAATCCTTCTTCTTTCTGTTATTTCAGCCACCCAGACTTATTGCAAAAATGCTAATACAGTGTTTTGACAGCCCCACGATTCGAGAGGAGACTAGACAGTGGGTTGGATTGGAAAATGGAATTGAGTCGAGGTATTAAACGTGATTTTGCCTTTTTCATACGTGATGTGATGAGTAGATTACTGGGCTAAAGCACGAGCTCTCTCCGACTAAAAGTTGGCGTTATATGGGTATATCAAACTAGATATGTCCTTTTTTTCTCCTGATACTCGATTCAATTTCCTCCGGCCTGAGTCTGGTGTGGTGTGGTGGAATATTCCGAAAAAAGGTAATAATAATCGACTTACTTAAACTATAAGCCGCACCATCATATCATCATCATCGTCATCATAGACATCACCACCAACTACCACCACTACCATGAAGCACTAAACCGTTGCACTGTCGCCACTTGAGAGAGAATACAATTTAGTTGAGTGAAGTGAAGACCTCGCTTTATCGTTGAAGAATAAAGGACGCCTTATAGGCGGAAGTACTCAGAGCACGGCGGGAATATTATGAGGACAAAAAAACTGCGCTCTGGATGATGATGACGAGGAAGATGATTGTGATGATGTTTTTTTAAGTTCTCCGTCGTTTGAACTTCTATATCGTCACAGGAGATGACGATGATGTGTAGTATGTGGATGTTGCGCGCTTTTGAAGATTATTGGATCAAGGAGACACGCTTCACTAATTTCCCCTTGTCAGATGTGGAAAAACTTTTTTGCGAAAAAATGAGAGCGACTGCCTCCCTCACTCACTCACTCAGTTCATCATTTTTTTGTGGTTGAAAAAAATACGAAAGTTGTCACGAGTAAAGAAAAAGAGTTGTGTTGTTCCTCGGTCGTGGAGGCGAACAAGCAGGCTTGGTGGTGAAAACTTGGATTTCGGATTTTGTGGATGTTTCCCTCCTTCTTATCCACGCTCAAAAGAAATGGAATATTACTTCTTCTAAGCGGAGCAGAGAGTGAGAAGAGTGAAGACACAAAAGAGCGAGATAATTTGCGATGGTGAAAGTGGAATGTGAATGGAGTGAAGACGAAGAAGAAAAAAATACAACTTTGAGTGGAGAGAGCACACTCGCTCCTCACATTCACGAAAATTATACGCACCGCGATATAGTGTACGAACAACGATCGAGCGTCTGCTCACTCTGGAATATGTGAGGGGACTGAAACGCTCCTGAGAACGGACTGGCAGGAAAACCGGGGAAGGCAGTTGAGTTAGTTGGTTATGGTGCTCCCATGTATTGGTAGGGAAGGCATCGCATCAAGATCGCATATCATCATCATCATCACCATCACCAACTTCGTCCTTCTCCTCATCATACGTTCCGTTCAAGACTTGGAGCTGGAGAAGTGGAAAATTTTCTTTTTCTTTGGCCCTAGGAAGAAAATGTATGGGGGTTTGTACTTCATTCAAGCCAAGCTCAGAGTAGGACTTCCGCTGTTGCTGCTTGAGCTTTCTCAGTTCTTTCTCCTCTGCTTGCGATGATATCTCTTTCTCATCAGGGAAAAAGACCTCCCTTCTGCGATTCGATGCAATGCAATGCAACCCAACCAAAGTTATGCAGCGGAGCTACATAGCTCGTTGGCTGAATAATGCAATGCGTTTCGTTCGTGAAACCCAAGAAGACCAAAAGTGAGTGAGTGAGTGAGCTGGGAGGAAGCATTGAATAGCAAAAGTACCAACCCGCAGTGGCAATGGTGGTCGAGGGAAATGGGAAAGCAAAGAGTGAGTAAGTGAGGGAGTGAGCAAACCAGTTCCACTTTTCCAGTTGGGCTCGAGCTCGAGTCATTTTTTATGTGGGACTTTCACCGTCCGTCGCTGTGTGCTTTGCAAGCCTTTAATTTTCACTCTCTCACTCACATGCCCCTCACTCAACTCACTCACTCGCTGCACGGTATGTTATGACAGACAGCGGAATCGCCAGCGAAATGTAACAATAAAATACTTTAGACATGTGTTAATTGGCGTTTCATGAGAAGTTCCTGGTTTTCATTGCATTTTTAAAAAAAAAGTTTGTCCGGCACGGCATGGCATGGCATAGATATGTCGAGCAGAAGCATGAAAAAACGTTCCTCGCCCGCACCACACCACACACAAATTTTCCAGCTGCAAGTTGTGGCTCGCGCCAGCCTGTGGTTCCAACTCTGACTCTGGGTGAGCTTCCAGCTCTGTATCTCTAATTACGCCTTTCTATTTGTAATTTGCATTTTTAACTAAAAATAGTCCTCGGGCGACGACTCCGAAAATGGAATGGCATGGCAAGGTTTCACTGCACTGCTGGCCTCATCGCCTGTTTCAGATGGCAATGGCATGGCATGACCGCTATGATCTACACACACTTGTTTCCCAAAAACGCCTCGTGTAAATTGACACATACACACACACTGGTGTCCTCGATGAATGCGTACGTGATGTCTCGAGAAGACGTGAGTGAACGACACCTCCCTGATTAAAGGGAGTTATTATGGAGGTGCGTTGCGCAATAAGTAAATGTGCTCTTCTCGGAACACCGAATATTAAATCTATTCCCCTTCGAAAAAAGAACAAATGAGCGAATAAGCAAAACGGATTTCCCACAATGCGACTGTGGCTCTGCGTATGAGCTCATTGATTCCGGGAAGAAAATGGTGCAACTCAATTGAAAATGCGACTCTAAGCCGAGGGGAGGGAGGAGTGAAGGAGGAAGAGACAAAAAAATGAGAATAGGTACTTACACTCTCGCATTATCATTACCCCCTCGAATGCGTAAGCAAGAATGAGTTCGGTACATGGGCATGAAGAGATAGTGGCAGTACAATAGCCAGATATTATTATGCACCTACGCTTTTTATTACTGTTATGAATGGATTTTTCCTCTCCATATCATACTCTACTCTCATCTACTTGTTTTCACCTGGACTGAATGAAAGCATAGTGGTGTTGGTTGAGGTAATATTACGATCTCCCCCGCTCCGGTTGATGCAATAAGGAATAAAAATGTATGCATGCGGCTGTTCTAGAACTAGAACTTCACCCCGCTCAGAAGGCCCTCGTGGGCTCTTCCTCGTTACGCAATAGTACAAATGGAATTTAATTCAGTCTGATTGCTACTGGGGCCCGGCTTGAACCTACGCTTTTTATTACTGTTATGAATGGATTTTTCCTCTCCATATCTTAGGCACACAACACAACTCCACGAGATGCTCCTACTTGTTTTCACCTGGGCTGAATGAAAGCATAGTGGTGTTGGTTGAGGTAATATTAGGATCTCCCCCGCTCCGGTTGATGCAATAAGGAATAAAAATGTATGCATGCGTCTGTTCTAGAACTTCACCCCGCTCAGAAGGCCCTCGTGGGCTCTTCCTCGTTACGCAATAGTACAAATGGAATTTAATTCAGTCTGATTGCTACTGGGGCCCGGCTTGAAGTGCGGGAGTGTATGCATCCCCTCTTCTCGGTTAAAGTAATAAGAAAAAATTTAATAGAAACATTATTGTACTCCTGGTGGAGTTTAAGCCGTGAACAAAATCCCATTTTAAGGGGAAAAAGTTTTCAAGCTTTTTTTAGCCTCCTTTGTTTTCCCCTTGAATAAAGTATGTACATACGTGAATACGGGGGATGCATGAATGCATGCATCATCATAGCATTAGAAAATTTTCTTCAAAGGGAAGGGAGGGAGTCCCCTTGCCTAGAAATGGGTATTGTCTTGGGGGTCGTGAAAGAATATAAAAAAGGGGATGCATGCGTTATTATCGAAATGAAAGTTGAGTTTGAATGGAGAATGTGCCTAATCTTGAGAGGAAGGAAGGAGAGGAAGAAGAAATGCTCAATATTGCTTCGCCCCCACACTCAACTTCCAACTACTTTCTTTTCTTAATCTTGGAATTGGGAAGGCATATGTAATGGCACAAATACAATACATATTTATTCCTTTGCTAAAAAAAGGTGATGTGCGAGTGCACCACCAACGCTACTGTTCTGTTCTGTCTTGTCAATTGAGATGGACTTGGCCTGGGAGACTTTGGCTTCGGTCGGTTGGTGAGCAAAATCATTACAAAAATATAGCCCGTATGAGCATCACTCACTCTTCCAGAAAAATACAAAACCAACTTTTTTCCCTCCGTCGAGGTAAGTAAGTATAAGTGAGTCCGAAGAAAACCAAACTTCTTCTTCATTTCCTTAACAGACTAACCAAACAACTACAACTACTGCTGGATGGCGGCAACGGCAACAGCCAACAACTATCTATGGCGAAGTAGAAGCCGGGGAGAAAAGTTTTTCCCTGAGTGAAGTTTTTTTCTTCTTCTTGCGATGGAAATGGAATGAAAGCCAAAAAAGTGGAGAAGAAAACAATCGTTCTCCTTCTCCTCTAGCTTCAGTCCACACTCTAACTCCACAGTCATTTTTTTTGTTACTCGGCTGCAAAAAAAGAGAGATTGTTTCGGAATGTTGAGAGGTCTTCTAGTGGCGCCTCTCCTTGTCTGATTGCAAGTTTTGTTAATAGAACTTCCAAAAAACTAATGAATATGTACAGCATATATGCATTAGCATACTCCCATTGTCTTTCGTAGGTATGATAATGATGATGATTGAGATGATGATCATGGGCTTCGCCATCATGATCATCATCATCCTCCTCACAGCATCAACTTCAACATCATTCCGAGCTTAAAAAGGTTTTTCTCGCAAAAAAACAAAATTTCCTCCGCGCAGAGGAGAAAGTTAAACGTAACATGTGCTTCCTTTTCCTCCTTCTTTATTTCCCAGTAAACAAGTAGAACTTAGGGAAAATGCATAAAACTGATGTTTTCAGTTACTTACTACNCCAGTAAACAAGTAGAACTTAGGGAAAATGCATAAAACTGATGTTTTCAGTTACTTACTACAACTTTTATGGCCATTGTTTTGTTACTTTATTATGAAGTAGAAGAGGACCAGCCCAAGCCAAGCCAAGATAGTCCAGAACAGGAGTAGTGCCTTTGTTCAAATAAAATACAAGAGAAAACAAAAAAACTGGCCAAAGCAACTTGAGAACTTGAGCTATCGTACTTTTAGTCCCTTTTGCTTGTTCTTTGTCCGAAATGGACGTCCAACTAAAGTCCACTCGCTCACTTTATTGCTTGTTTTGTTCTCTCCGTTTTTTACCCCGGCAAACATGGAATTGTTAGTTCAATCAAGCAGTTTACACCAGAGTGACAAGAATACTTGATGATTGCATGTTAGATAGCCTAAAGAGAAGATTCATCCATCAGGGAACTTTGCGTGTAGAGTGCAGAATTGCATAGAATGCATTATTGCTTTCATGTCCCCAGAATAATTAAATTTAAAATTTAGGCTTGTTGGGATTGGGAATGAAGCTGAGAAATCATGTTAGGGTGCAGTGCAGTGAGAAATCAGGAATGAATCCAATCCACCAATTCATCCTGCCTCACTTGAGTAGCGCAGTTAGTGGGACGAGTGCACTACTTTAGTAGCCATGAGAAGCTCCTCGGGCTTCAATCCCTATCAGGAGTTAACAGTGGGGGGTGGTTAGGTTAGTTTCCTGCTCGTTGAATGCTGTTGCTGCTGATTCGATCCCCGATTCCGGAAAACAATGCGATGTGAGGCGAGGTCGGTCGGTCGGTCATGCTAAGCCCTATAAAATACAAAGACTGCAGAGAACCTGTAACTGTTGAGCCCTCTCTTTTTTATTTATTTCCCAAGAGCGGAAAATTGGGATTTAATGGGAGCTGGTGACGACGGAGGCGTAAATCCCTCTAGAAAGCAATTTTCCTTCTCTCCCACAAATCATTTTCATTCCGAACTTGAATAATTCCTCCGAATGCATCTATAGTATCGTGATCGAGGTATTTCAGAGAACAAGAACTATTGCATTGTGATGATGATGTGAAGGAGATTTCACCACAAAATTCGGATGTCATCACATCACACGAGGCAAAATTGCTGGGAAAGTGCAGTGCACTGCACTGCTTTCCTCCCCCAAAAAACCACGGACCCATCAATACACTTCGTTGAGTGGTGCACTACGATCGAGAGCTCCGTACCGTTTGTTTCGTTTCCTACTGACAAAGTGAAGTGATTGCAATCTGAGTGAGTGAAATCCGAAAAACGTTCTCTCCCCTCCCAGTGGTATTGTGGTCACACGTTTTACGACGGAAGCGTCATGATTTCATTTCATTCACTCATTCAATTCGTTATGCTTTTTCCTCCTCTTCAGCA
>JAHZNH010000705.1:0-10499 GCA_027744355.1 Tyrannoseira gladiata
TACCATAGCAGGAGCGCCACACCGAATGATGAATAATGCAGTGGTTCCCCCGGTCACCAAAAAAATAGATTGAACAAAGGATCGAGACACCCCCTGGAAGATTCTCCCTCCTGGAAAAATATGATGAGTGGGAATAGCAGAAAATTTTCTTCTCCCGAGAAGAATGGAAGCGCTCACCCGCTGGTGTGAAAATCTTTGGGAAAATGGGGAATGCGTGGAAATCGAATCGAATCGAATAAAAATTTATGTAAGCTCGTGACTTACAAGTGGTACTATGATCACAGGCCATAAATATTGGATGAGTTTGGGCGATTTCAACATTTCAATAGATTTCTATTGAGCATTTAGATATGACGAACGGTTTTTGGTTCCTTCCTTCCTCAACTCCCCGGAGGAAATTACCTCTCCCTTAATTATTTTAATTTGAGCGCTGATTACCAAACAGGATAATGCGCTAGCAATGCTATGCTAAATTGCCATTTTCCCGCTCAAATTATTTCCTTCTGGGTAGAATTTTCGGAATAGCTAACTACTCCCCCGGATGACAATGGAAGGGACAAACCCCAGTCGAGTATCATTTTTTTTGCGCTGGTAGTATGGTGGTATGTAAACACAATTATTTTCATTTATCTTCCCGAGCTGTTTTCTCCTGCTCCTCACGCAAAAAAATAATTACCTTTTGGTCTTCCTCCAGTAGCATTGCGTGTACTAAATATCTATCTCCGGAAGAGAAAGGAACTGAAGGAAGACCGAAGACCGGGACCAACTCNGCAAAAAAATAATTACCTTTTGGTCGTCCTCCAGTAGCATTGCGTGTACTATCTATCTCCGGAAGAGAAAGGAACTGAAGGAAGACCGAAGACCGAGACCAACTCTACAAAATTCTACCATGCCATATAAAACCGGGATATTTTCGGTATTTTCTTCCAGCCTTTTGTGTGCGTCTTAAGTAGAAAACCCAGCGGGTAGTGTCTTTCCTTTAATTGCAGGGCGCCATTCCCCTCACATAATAATGGCAATAAAAAAATACTCCTGGAACTGGAGCTATATAACGGAGCCATACTTACTAGGACTATTTATTTACCTTTGCGGAGTGCGTGGGTAGTGAAGCGAGCGGAGGGAATGGCAACTTTAGAATTTTAGTGGGTACCTCGGCAACCCATAAAGAGGCGCTTTGACAACACAACCCAACGGTCATGGTTGGCGAGTGAGTGAGTGAGTGAATGCTCAGGAGAAACAATAGCGCCCACATAAGAGCAAATGGGGATCCACATCAAAACCAAATGAAATGGAGCTCTAATTCTTCTCCACTTGGTTTTGTGCAGTCCTGTGCTGCTGTACGGTAATTGAGGCAGCCCTGCATGCTCTCTCTCTCGAGTTCTTTTGAACATGAAATGAAACCAAACCGAACCGAACCAAAAAAAATGAAAGCGAAAGAGAGAAACATGAGAAGTCTGAGCCGCACTCCGCAGAACCGTATCCAATTATGGAAGCTTTAGGTCGGCGGCTTCTCAGAGCTCTCTGCCCACCGCACACCACAACAGTTTTGAATATCTTCATGGGAGAGGAATACAATATTGCGAAAAAAATGCAGGAGGAGGAGAAGGAAGTACTACTAGTGGGGGTAGTAATTGAAATGGATGGACATTGAAAGATACACTGACTGATCGAGAACATGACTGACGGATAACTGAAGCGTGATTGTACAATCAATAAAAAATCTAAATTTAGAAAAACAGGAAGCATTTCCAGAGTGGAAGGGGCAATGCCAGCAGTTATGCAAAAGTTCAAGGCTGTTTATTTCGCGAGTGGCCGGACAAATTTAGCCTGACTCGTGTTTAATTAATACCAACATTTTGGAACTCCAGTTTTCCAGTAGCAAACCTAGAAAACGCCTGAAGCCAGTAGCGTATATTTTCCACATTTATAAATCATTCTGGAGATTTGGAGCCTTCTGAAGATTTATCGCGCAAAGTCTGCATGCAAAATCCGCGGAGTACCAATCGATGGAAATCAACTGAATCAAAAATGACAGTTTGGCCAATCAAATATAGGAATGTGCGGATTTTTATTCCAGACGATGTTATCAAAAGTCAAGAAACTGTCGCTCCAGTTCAGCTCAAATGCCATTGTTTTCGAAGCTGACAACAAAGTTTTGCTTAGTTTTCCACAACAGACCTATTCCATTTGGCATTTCCCTTCCATTTAAGCAACGTTTTCGCGATCGATTCTTCTTTATCCTATTAAGTATTCTTTTGGCACGCATTAACTTTCGGGTTAATTAACGCATTGATTCTGATTACGATCAGGTTCACTCCCACTCACTTTTGGAGCCCATTAAGCATTATTTTTTTGCAGTTGATTTTGTTGTTGTCCCAAAAAATTCCGCAACATTCTTCTGGATTCGGGGAGGATTGTAAAAGGAAGCATTTATGTCCGCAAGGAAAACTTCCAGGATCCATTCTACAACAGTGGCATTATTCCTACTTCACTTCGCTTCGATCAGAAGCCAAGACAGAGAATGAGCAAGTTTCACGTCTCAAGTCTGAAGCATCAAGCACGAGTTTTTTCAGTGATGTTCTGTTTTGTTGGTTTGAGTTTGAGTACATGCTTTACTCTGTAGCTTTGCCTGACTACGCTGCTGGTTGCTTTTCCCCTCATTTTTTTCCTCTTTTCCCCTTCTCGCGTCGCGCTTCAGTATTTCGGAGTTCGAGCTTTAATTCATGCTTTCAGTCGACTTCTGCCTCTTGCTTGGGAAAGATGGGAGTGTGCTCTCCCGTCAACTCAACTTTTTTAATTTCTAACCCAAAGTCCAGCTCAAGCTCAAGTTTTTGGAGGAATATTCATATTCCATATTTATCATTGAACTTCTGGTCTGGAGGAAGCTTGTTATAGTGTACTATAATAGTATATTGTCGTGCAAAAGTTTTTTTTGGTGGAGTCATCATGTCCAAACTTTGTCACAGCGACTGCGACTGTTGAATATTAAATGTGGAACTGAGCGAGTCTGTGTAAGGGGTGATCACTTAATAAGTGTAACTTCTCTGGAAATTATTTAGTGACCGTTAAGGAAAGAACAAACTTGTGACGGAATACTTTCGGATTTGTTCGAAAACAATTCACTTCACTTCAAGCTGTGGAGCAGTGCTGGACTGGATTGGATTGAATTGGATTTGGAGTGGATAATCACGACAGGAATATTTGAAACTGGTGACATTGACTGTGCAAACTTGAATTCGAAATTTTGGATCGTTGGACGGAGTTTCAATGGACCCTCTCAGCTAGGTGAGTATTATACCATATTTTGACATTTCTCATTTCCCCTCCTCGGTAGTTGCAGTTGTCCCTGTCCGTTGGTGTCATGGAATGTCACCCGTCATCCTAAATAAGTAAAGAACTTCAGAGCGTGGCGTAGGCAAGTTAGTTAGGTTTAGGTTTGGATTTTAGGAAAAGTAAACTGCATTGTGTATAAATAAACCCCAGGAAAATATTTACTTGTGCTCCCCCTTAAACACGACTTTGATTTGAGGGACGGGGATTTCCCCCCGAAAATGTATTTTTTTTGATGTTTTTGACGTCTGTCTGGAAAATAAGTTTTACGTTAATAAAAAGTTAAAGCCGGGGAGCAAACGCAATCTGTTTTTTGGGAAACGTGAAGACAGAAACAAGGCTGAGGAGAAAGAAAATCCTATTATTGCTGCATTATTTCATTTTGATATTTCAACTTCAGCTCACCACTGAAATCCGATACTGCCAGGGACAAGAAAATATTTACTTGTGCTCCCCCTTAAACACGACTTTGATTTGAGGGACGGGGATTTCCCCCCGAAAATGTATTTTTTTGATGTTTTTGACGTCTGTCTGGAAAATAAGTTCCACGTTAATAAAAAGTTAAAGCCGGGGAGCAAACGCAATCTGTTTTTTGGGGAACGTGAAGACAGAACAAGGCTGAGCTGAGGAGAAAGAAAATCCTATTATTGCTGCATTATTTCATTTTGATATTTCAACTTCAGCTCACCACTGAAATCCGATACTGCCAGGGACAAAAAAAAAGAAGTTTTCTTCTTCGGAGGATATGATCCGGATTATGATGAGGGGGCTCTCCATCTTCCTTGTCTCCTCTGACATCAACTGACTTGGCTTGACGAGGAGAAACAACTCAGTCAGAGTTCCAGAATACTCCATTCATCCCCAATAGATTTTTTCCTCCATCCATCCATCCTCCAAGTTCTAGTTCATTCATGTTTTCCCGGAATCCGGTTTTAGGTGCATTTCCTCCAAAAAAACCAGCAAACTCGTTTACCATTCATCGGAATACTTACCGGAACCAGAGGCACTCACTCGCTCGCTCGTTCGCTTGCTTCTTTATTCAGTTACCGAACTCCCTTTGACTAGTACTTATGTACTCCTCCTCATCCTCGTGCAATTCCATTTCCAAAAGTTGGAGTCGGAGTTTTGGAGCTGAGGAAGGAAAGGGAGATGTGTCAGGCTTCACTTAACACGACGTGACTTTGCACTCACACCTGAGTCCCGGATTCACTCCACTTCACTCCCTTTCATTAAATTCGGGAGCGACACTTTCCCCAAAAGTGAATGGAGTAGGAATAGGCTAGCTCTGCAGTTCCCGCTATCAAGTGAGGTTGTCAAGTTTTTGGATGGAATTGGATGCTGAAGGAAAGGGATAAAAAGTATCCACATCCACACGTTCCCTTCCCCATTTCATGATCAATGGCCAGGGAAGCTGCTGAGGCTGGGCTGAGGTGTTTTGAGGTGACAGGGTAATTTCTCCCAAAACTCTGGCGTTTTTTATTAAATGGGGAGGAATTCAACAAAATCTGAGGCGTTGATCGCGGGAGAAAATGAAATGTCCAAGTTGGAATTGTACGAAGGGGAAGTTCGCTGACAGTGTCTTGTCACATCAGAAAACTTTGAATCGAATTCGAATCCGGGATCCGAATCTGAGATCCTCTTTCCACGACTTGATTCCAGGATGTCAGGAAAAATCTTTTCGAAGTTATTCCGTCATTCCAAGGTACCAAGTACGGATAGCGAGTAGGTCTTCAAATCGAGTTATTTATTTACTTAAGCCATATGCCGTTGAAGGAATAGAACGAGTCATCATCTCGCATGAGTCATGGAATAACCAAATCCAAAATGGGCAGTTTAGCACAGCCATGATGATCATGAAATGAATTCAAGTTGATGGCTTAGCTTTTTTCTAATGCTCCACGAATTAAACTTTTTTTAAATCCTGAGTTATTGCACTAATGCTCTAACTTATTCATCTTGAAGCTCGTACAGCTGCCCATCACCCTAGACTGCCGCGCATTTATTGTCTCCCAAAATAGTTATAGTTTTTGTACTCTCACTGACTATGAAAATAAAGGCTAGTAGTTTTTCATTCCTCTTGTTTAATTCCATCCTCAGTTAGTCTCAGCGGGATGAGCGAAAACTTCGGGAGATTAATTGAATTATGAGCTTCTTCTTTCATCTGACGGCAGCCTTAATTGCCGTCATGGAACAAAGGTTAAGTTGAGACTGACTTGAGAGGACTTTTTTTTTCTCATGAGCTATGTAAATATATGTCGTTGAATTGAATAAGGTGCGTGGTGCATAAGCTTCTATGGCACTGGCTTTTTTATTCACTCGCTCATTCAAGCTTCCTCACCAACCATAATCATCATGATTATTCCCTGTCTCTGTCGTGGTGCGAAAACAAGGATGTTTTAATCAGGATGCCAATTAATTTAGATTTGGAAAAGTTCATTTAACTCATTTAAGAGTGATGAACAAAAAACTGACACTTCGCTTCGCTCCTCTACTCTTTTCCCCCGTCGAATCTTCCCATTACTATCTTCGTATCTGCATTATCATCGCTGTGCATTTATTTATCATATCATTTTCACATTATTCACTTCGACACGATATGATGCTGTTGCTCATCCCAACTGAATCCAACTCCCAAATCCTCCTTCCTTTCATTTCCCATTCCCTTCCACAATGTTTGTGAAATGACCAGTCAAGTCAGCCAGTCAGTAACAGTCGGTGATGTCATCATCCCCTCTCTCGTGAGGAATCTCTACGTGACCCGAGCATACTGAGACTGAGTGAGTACTACTGTTCCCATATCATATCATTTCGAGCGAAGGGACGATGATGATGACTCGATCCCTGTCTCCATGGCTTTGACTAAAAACGAAGGAAGGAAATGATCGATGTAGCATCAGCATCAGTCATGTCCCTATTTGAGCTCAGCTTCCATAAACTTCAGCCTTAGTCATGTCATTATCATTATCATCCGAATGAGAATTAGAATCTCAACCCAACAAGCACCAGCACGAAGTCATTTTTGTTGATGAAAGACACTTAACAAATCCATTTAAATCAGGAGGATGACAATTCCATTCCACTGCAACTACAACCTTCAAGCAATAAAAACAAGGTACATTTCTGCATCCACATTCACAGCCACTGATTAATTACGACTTTGATAATCATGGAATGGAGTAGGGGATTCAGATGGATGGGAGCTGAGCTGAATGTCCATCTTTCATCGCCCACACATGAGCCATGAGCTCCCCATTAATAATTCTTGGTGGTGCTGGTGAGCAGTAATCCAGTGGGGAAATATCCAGTCATGTAAATCATGTCTTTTCTACTATCTCCTCATGAAAATCTGAAATTCTTTCCCAGTGCACAAGAAAATCGAATGGGATATCTCATGAGCAGCTCATAGCTCAGCTCCACTTCAGATTCAGATGGATTATATATTTTTTTTGCATTTTTGTGGAGACACTACCATCATTCTTTTGCCATCTTTTCTGCTTTGCATATTTCTTCGATTGACAGGGAACTATTCACATGAAATATGGATTCGCAGTGGAGAGTGGGATGATCAAATCAATGCATTACCATTAAGATTCCAATTTTTTTCTTGAATTCCTCACTTCAAATTGATTTTTTGTGTTCGAATTTAGTACTTAAAAATTTATGGGATGTTACTGCGTTAGACAGTGCTCTCAATGTCTCAAGCCAAAGCCATGCAAGATCGTAAATCAATTCAGCTCAATCAGGGAGAAATGATTGGGGGAAAATGGATTCATTAGCAATTACACGGGCAATAAAAATTTTAGTGCCTGAAGTGGAGTGAGTAAGTACAAGATGAAATTGATGCTCGATGCTTTCAATTTTAATCAAGGGGTGAACCTCACAGTTCACACTCATTAAGTGAGTGCATCATCTCATTGCCCTCACTTCTTATCATCAGATTCCGCAAGATATGGAATGAAGATGGGTAATATTTATTTTGAATTCGGAATTCTCAATTCACTGGCTCTGGTCCTGTAGTAATCCAGAAGCATTAATGCGATTTTTTTCTATTTCTGCGGACTGACCAGTCACTCCAAGTTAGCAATGGAGCGATGTAGGTTCAGTACTCAAAAGAATTGCTGAAAAAATCGGAATGATCTTTCATTTTCACAACTTGACTTTTCGGTTTTTGTGGGCTGGTCTGCACTATGAAATCGTGAAATGGGGAGACCGGCCAGTGTATGTAAAATCCTTCAGGAACAATAATTCCTGCGGTCATCCAAATCATCATCGCATCACATCACTACTAGCAACTTTCATACTTCATTTCTCCCTCCCAGCGAACGGCTCTTTTCTCTCTCTTGTGCAGGTTTCGTTTGATTCTGCTTGTGGAGGGAGCCACACCAAACTAAATAATGATAGGATAGAGTATGACTGCTTATGCAACAATGAGCATTATGATGCAATGCAATATTGTAGTCCATCCATGGCAATGAAATATTTATTCACCTCCACATCACAACCACCGCACCACTCTCCTCTTCCTTCATGCTTTTGCCTACGGGGTGGTATGGTATTCAGTCGGAAAATAAGTATTATTCCTCGTCATTCCTCCACATCCCCTAGCAGTATGGCGGGGTAATAGGGCGTATGACGCGGAGGAAGAACTTCAGGATTCCCTTTTTGTAGTAGCCAACTCGTGTTGACAATTGCTCCCATCATCCACATCACATCACAGCCCTCCCGCCTTTCTAAATAGACTGCGAGCAATATCATACTGTGTGTCATCATCATCATTATCATCGTCATCATTTCACCGTCAATTTTTTCTCCTACCTTCATTCAAGCCAATTCCTCCGTGGCTGGAGCTCAGTATACAGTTCAGTTCAGCTTTTGGGCGTTGTTCCATCCATCCATCCCGATCCCCATCATCATCGTCATCATCTTTCCTCTCTGTTCGGCCGACACACTGGCCACGCCAAAACCATTGAAATTGAAGTCATATTTACCTTTTAATTCACTTGACTGAGCTCTGAGCGTACTTAATGGAAGAAGAAAATGCGAGCGACACGAACACAAATACAAACACTGTAGAAAATGTTGTAGTTGTAGAGTGACAAGACGAACTAGGGGCTCATATAAAATGCATCGTCATCTTTAACGCAGGTAGAAAAAAATAGATTAGGCAAGTCTCTTCTGACTTGGTCACGTTGCGTGATTGTGCGTAAGCGCCCTTTATATTTTTTATGGGTTTTTGGGGTTCGGTTGAGTTCAGTAATAGCGAGCGACACGAACACAAATACAAACACTGTGGAAAATGTTGTAGTTGTAGAGTGACAAGACGAACTAGGGGCTCATATAAAATGCATCGTCATCTTTAACGCAGGTAGAAAAAATAGATTAGGCAAGTCTCTTCTGACTTATTCACGTTGCGTGATTGTGCGTAAGCGCCCCTTATATTTTTTATGGGTTTTTGGGGTTCGGTTCGGTTCAGTAATGCTTTATGGAGCTTCAATATCTATATCGTTCTGATATCTCCTCCTCATGATAAAGTAAAGCACGCTTATCTCCACAACAACACAAAGCTTAGGCATTCATCAGTAAATACTTATGTCATCTCGATTGTAAAACTTGTAACTCTTTTGTACATCCTAAAACCGCTCCAACTCCAAAACTGAATTGGCCGTGCAACGCTTGTAAGTAATCGAAATCGATTTTGATGAATGAAGTTTTCAGTTTTTCCCGTGTCCTAAGCAACTCAGCCCAGCCCAAATCCAATCCGAAAGTTTATGTTTTTCGTGTTTGACAAATGTGCGGGCACGCACGATTTCTTCCTTGAATTGAGTCGGATCGTTTTGCTGACCGATCCGATCAGTATCCGTTTCTGGCTTGTCCTGGCCTGTCCAGTCCAGGCGTTTTCTAGAATCGCGATGCGATGAGTAATAATACCAGAAGGGCAATGTTTTTCCCCCGCAGGAAAAATTCCATTTTTATTGGATTATCTCTCCACCCAACAGCAGCGGCAGCGGTGGCTCTAAATTATTTCCATTTTTTCTGTCCGCCGTCCATTATCATGTCATACTGAACATATTTGCCTTTGGTAAATACTTCCCATCATTCAGAGTCCAGAAGGTTGACCAGTGGAATCCTTTCCGTGGTCTTGGTTTGGTTTGGTTGCTAACTGAATTAATCCTTCATGTTGGTGTGGTACATCCTCCGGACATAGTTATGACTTATGAGAAGGAACATTGTATTCCTGGAATTCTCCAGTGAGTACTGAGATACGTACATTTTCCTTTGAAGTAAAAAGTGGGAAAAAAACTCCAAAGCTCATTTTCCCCATGTTCTATTCAGGTGTGTCAAGATAATACAGTGTGTCCTAAGCCAATTATTTATGGCACATGTTCTTTGGACACGCAATCCAGCATTTTCTCCAAAAAAATATAATTCAAAGGCCACGTAAGTACTAGTGCTACGCAGCCCATTATCTTGATGCTCAGGAAGAGGTGGAATGTACTCAATTTTTTTAAGTACATGACCATGATAAAAAACCAAACCAAACCCATGGCTCATGAACAGTATACTCGTGCGGATTATGATCGGACGAGAGCGTGGGCACGCATTTTTCCGGAAAAATATTTATCAAGGGACGGAAAATTAATTACCACATATTTCAGACTCGAATGAAGTGAATGCATTAAAAGAACATATCCGAAAAATGTGAAAAAAATGTTGGCTCCCACTAATGAATTTATGATTATTACATTCTCGTTGGTAGTTTGGTGCATTGCACCACTGTGGAGTCATGATGCCAGCGAGCAAGTTTTAATTTGCGATGAGGTACATATATAAACCAACCTCTAAAATCGGGACTGAGACGTCAGAAAATATTAATTAGCCATTTTGCGAATGGGCTGTTGGAGGAAAAGGTCTATTAGCGCCGGCATTTTTTCACCACTCTCGTTAGGGAATGGCTGGAAGAAAATTATGAACTTAAGAAGAAGTTGTTCCTGGTGCATGTTGACAAACCACAATCAAGCTTCCCATTCGATATTCTCCAAATAATCACGGCTAACTTCTGGGGAGCGGGAAGACGTGAAGTACTATTCATATTTGGTCTACTTGCTTTCTAGAGAAGTAGTTCTCAAAGGAAATTGGTTTTGTACCCGAATTTTTCATTTTCCATTTCG
>JAHZNH010000706.1:0-10564 GCA_027744355.1 Tyrannoseira gladiata
TATTTAAAAAATTATATCAAACTGGGCATCTTAATTACAGAACGCCTGGACTAGAAGATGGAGGGAGTTTTCCACCCGGAAGAGAGAAAATGGATTTCCCCTCTCACTCATTTGGGGGAAGCAATGGAAGAGTTGAAAAAGCTAGTTCGTCTCCAGAAGGAACGACTGCTCACAAAAGATGTTTTGGATTCATCAAATATTATGGCCACTCATGGTACTTCTGGCAATGGAGGACCTAGTCAAGAATCTGGGGCAATTAAAGGGAAAACTAATCTTGACAAGCCATATTTGAGTTCCGAGGCGACGCATTTGAGGGATTCTGACATTCTTCCTGAAGGAACGGAGAGTGAGCAGTTGGACGTGAACAATCCGAACAAATGGGCATCGAGTGACGAACCGTGCATGGCTGCAGTTTATGCCATGGGGGGACCACGTCTGTTTGACACAAAGCAGAAAAGCAAGAAAAAACGGAGAAAGGGCCGTAATGAGGAAGAGGATGATGAGGATGACGAAGAAGACGATGAAGACGAAGATGGGGAAAATTGGTATGATTTAAATGACCTAATATTTCAACGGTATAATGAGGGAGGTACTGGTGAAAATATGGATAACGGGCAACAACAAAAGCAGCTTGTGCCTTTGAGCAATTCGAATGACATCATGTCACCCAACCTCCCGGATCAGCAAATGATTTCCGAAGCGTTGAATATGTCGGAAGAAGAGGACGAGTTACAGATTTACGATGACGATATTGACAATTATGCCAACTGGGCAGAAAAGTATGATGAGCTGCGAAAAAATTATAAAGAACTTGTTCAGAGTGACTCTGATGCATCTGAAGACGAAGCACCAAATGGCCTCGGGTCCCTGGGGGAAACGAAGCTGATCGTTCCTCATCTCCGGTACCAGGTACGTCAAAGTCAGTTCCTATCCCACCCCCTGCGTCATCGAAAGCTTCCAGCCAAGAAAAGCAGACTCCGGGCAAAATGATTAATCTTTCCAACGTGAAGAAAGAGCCAGTCGATGACACGGAAAGCATTAGTTCTGAACAACTTGCACCTGATCCCGAGCCAGCAGCTAGTCAAGCCTCACAAGGAAAACCAGAATCGGAAAAGAAGAATGATGCTGAACTTTTCAAACGATTTACGGATTGGGTATTCCAAGTGTCCAAGAAGCGCGACAAGGAGGAACGAATTAAGATGAGACCTGAGTTGATGGAAAAATTTAACATGACTGAAAAGGAAATCAAGGAATATCAGCGATTTACAAGGCATTAAGGGCTAGAGTTATTTTATCAATATTACTGAAGCATACTTTGCGAAGCATTTAGTAACTTATACTAATAAAAAGATAATTTATTGCTTGTTTTTTGTCGCTTTTTAAAAAATAGTGCATCGTTAGCTACAGTTAGAGGAGAAGTATTTCAAGATGATCAAGTAATGAAGTCTACGTCAATGCCTGTTTTGGCTCCTCCCATTGATACTGCTAGAGCGTCGACTTTGCAGAGCTTGGCCATTTTTATAACTCATGGAGATGATCCCTCAGCCTTTCCTTGGAAATCATGTTAAATTTTTCCATCAANGTTCAGCAGCAAATGAATGACGATTTTGTCTATGATCAGTTTGTTAGGGTAAGAATAAGAATGGATTGGTACAAATATAAAAAAAGAACTGTGAATTAATAAGTGAAAGTAATGTAGAAATAAGCGGAAATGTAATGATTTTGTGGTTTTTTGTAGCGACTGGAGCAACAGACTCTTGACTGCGCAAATCCAGCCATGAAAAATGAACTGGTCGATAAGGAAGAAGACTTTCTGGTTCAGATTTTGGTGTATCAGGCTACAGATCCTGACGATGTTCTTCCAGATGAGATTAAAACGTAAGTGAATTTCTATTATTCCGTACCGTAGTTCTAAGTAAAAAACGTCTATGTCTAGTGTTTATCATGAAATTTTATACATGTTCTAAATAGATATCTCGAACCAAAGTTGGCATATGAGTTACACATGCTGGGAAGCCAAACAATCGCAAACCTGATGGATGCAATTCATTGTGAAAATGATCATGTCTATTTGAAGGATGTGCCCCATCCTGATCATTTCGTTGAAGATCCAAATGAATTTGCAAAGGTAAATGGATGATAATTATTACACGAACTTTATCTAAATGTACTCTCTGATTTTTCCCATTGTCCCATTTTTCTCGTAGAAAAAATTCCCTTCAAGAATGTTATGTATACAAGACACGATATACACGGATCCAAGTGTAGAAAACGTAGATTATGTCGGAATTTTGAATAAGTGGGCTTCGAAACCACCAGAAAAGAACATTGGCCCTTTCAAGAATGGAAACTGGACCTTGCAACTGAAAGACATTGAATTGCGATTCGGAATGCCGTATTTGTACAATCACTTGGGTGGTTGTGAGCATATCATTGTTTTTACAAAAGCTCGGTAAGTACATGTTAAAATGAAGCTTAGCTTTAGTTTGTCTGTTTGCTGCTTCTTAAATTCTAATTCGATACATTTTTTGTCTTCTTTCAGACTTTTGCATTTGGAAGATGAGCATCTCAAGCGAAATTATCCAAAGATTATTGGAATACCAAGATTTAAGAACGTTTACTGTCGAGTTGACAATGAGTACTTGGCAAGGTAAGATGAAGCTGACTAGACATACACACATACAGTGCTCTGCAAAATCTCTTTTAAGAAAGAGTAACAAGCTTAAAAAGGATTTACTTGACACATCTTGTCTATTTTTCAGATGGGCCGTTCATGACTTCAAAGAATTTCCCGAGAATCCAATGCTCCTCTGCACGGAATGTGTGGTTATGTACTGCTATGACTCGAAGAAAAAGAAACGGGGTAACTTCAAACTGTATCCGTTCACTCAAATAGCAAATGTTATTTGAAAAAGAATGCGACAAGCTTATTTTGAAGATTTCTCAAAGAGTATTTTGAATGCGTATGTTTACGTTCTTTCAATATTCCTATGGACCAATTCCTAGTTTTTATAAAAAATGCGTAGTATATAGCTAAATTAAGTATACTACTTACTCGCTGATCTGATACCCATTGTTTTGATAATTTTTTATACACCTTATATTGATAAAGTGATGATTATGGTGCTGCTATCATCGCCTCGATAATGAAGTATTTTTATAGAGTTTCATGTGGGAACGTTTTTTTATTGAAAAGGAAATAAATGAAATGGGGTAATTCACCAGGTTCTTGTAGTTGTAACTGCGGATGTCGCTCAGAGTTCGAAATGCGTAGTATATAGCTAAATTAAGTATACTACTTACTCGCTTATCTGATACCCATTGTTTTGATAATTTTTTATACATACACCTTATATTGATAAAGTGATGATTATGGTGCTGCTATCATCGCCTCGATAATGAAATATTTTTATAGAGTTTCATGTGGGAACGTTTTTTTATTGAAAAGGAAATAAATGAAATGGGGTAACTCACCAGGTTCTTGTAGTTGTAACTGCGGATGTCGCTCAGAGTTCGTACCCCTGTAGCTTATGTGGAGAAACTACGTAAAAAATTTGAACACCAATTTCCCAATCTTTCATCATCATCCTCCATCCATCTTCATTGCTGCTTGATCTGCTGCAATCCTGAAAGAAAATGGCAAACATCCTTCCTCGTTCGTTCATCATGGATCATGTTGATGGATGTTGGAAGTTATGGTATGCACTAAAAATTCAATTTTCACACAACGAATATGACAGTAAAAGGCAAAAAATTGGGTATTTCCAAGAAGCTACTCGTTCGTTCATCGTGGATCATGTTGATGGATGTTGGAAGTTATGGTATGCACTAAAAATTCAATTTTCACACAACGAATATGACAGTAAAAGGCAAAAAATTGGGTATTTCCAAGAAGCTCGAATGGGTTTTATTCTTGGAAAGTGTTGAAATCCTGAAATATGTATTTTTATCGTAGTGTATTTGATTTGTGAGATGTTGCTGATTTCTTCATGCAAGGTTGTCTTTCCTGTCTTCGCACCGCACATATTTCCAACTTGAAAATTGATTTTGATTTTTCATGTTCAAACATGCACATAGATTTTTTTAAACTGTGCGGAATTAGTAAATGTTTTTAATCCATGTGAGCTTAAATGGTTCTTTGATGTATTGTGTGTGCCATGTGTTCATCTCATCTCGATTTTTCCTCCGTGAAGGAGGAAAAGGATCAGATCAGAGTCGTTGCATGAATTCCGAGCGTGTATATATGTGTATCTGGGGCTGAAGAGGAGAGAACAAAGTCAAAATGTTATGAACTAAGCTAACCGAGCATGGAGAAAAAATTCTAGAAGAGAGGGTTGCATTTTTTTCCATGAGTTCATACAAGAAACAAACCATCTTCTCTTCAAAAGTATTGGTAACTTGAGAAAGAAAGACGAGTGAACTGAACTGACTGCGTGTGTACTTATTCACATGTTCGAGAGAAAAAAAAATGTCTTGAGAATTCCACACCGTCATAATATGCTGGGCGCGAGAAATTATTGAAGATGATATGAATAGCTTGTAAAACCGCACATTAGACTATTTTCGGGGGACAAAAAAGTTGGAGATGTCTTAAGATGATCCTTTGCATGTGGTTAATTTCAAAGTGGTGGTGGTACTCGTGTGATGACGAACATTTCTCTTGAAATAGAAGCCATGTGTCTGTCCGTTCAGGAATGGATTCAAGCTTTAACAATCGTGGAATTGAAATTAAGTTGCTGCATGCATATATATGTAAGCTACTTTGGTGAATTGGGATTGTGTTCATTTTATTGTATAACCAACATGGGCCCTTTTTTCTTGATCATGATCGTTCTGAGGGTGATGATGTGTGTTTCTCCGATGATATCTTCTGTTTTTCGAGGGTTAACGTAGGTTTTTGACACTGCACTCCTGCCACACCAAAACATCATCAATGCATCCATCTTACCCAACTCACTTCGCATCCCATCACATCACATTTCCCATAACGATCCACAGTTCACGTTGCGTTTAATCTCCTTGAATTTTTAATTTTTTTCCCTCCTGTTTTAGTCTCGAAGCAAGAAATGATCATCATCCCATGTCACTTGCTCTTGCTGTTACTCACTTTTTTATGAGCATCTCACATGGGTTTTTTATGAATATGACTTAATAAATGGGGAAAACAAGCGCATTTGTCCGTAAAAAATGTTCCTCCGCTTGGATGCGTTTCCAGCTAGAGAGGGAAGACATCCATCCGTGGAGTGAAACATAAAAATGCAGTTATATTTACTCATGTGAAGCATGACTATGACACAGGTTCACATTCACACATCGTGTCTTTCCTCCTCCTCCTCCACTTTCAAATTCGAGGCTTTCATTTTTTTTAGCATACTTCCAAATCCCGAATGGGGCTCATCCGAGGAAGAGGAGGAAAAATATCATGTCTTGTCGTTTCTTTCTCTTAAGGGGCGAACGAAGAAGTTGCATGTTTCCAGTCTTTTTCTGAGAGTCATAAGGAGCGGTTGGAGGAAATCATTAAGATTGGTGAATTAAACCAGGACATGATGAATAGAAGTGCATTGGCTATTTATGTAGGATCAAATCACATTCGAGAAAATCACTGACCACATTCATAATATTCATGTTCCAGTCCAGAAAAAAATGAATGGCGAGAGGAAGGAGATGATATGAGCGGAAGAAGTGAGAAAAAGAGAGACTAGAGCAGCAGAGGAGGAACGATAAGGAACAAAGTCTTTGAACTGTGTTATATCAAGTGAGTGTGTGTGGCTCGACTCGGCATGCACATCTCATCATCAACAACAACATCATCTCTGGTGTCATCTTCGTCATGATCCTCACAAGGGGATTTGAAGTGAGAGCGAGAAGATACCATCATCATCTAAATGATGCGGACTTACTCCTCAATCGATTCATTCCCAATTGAATAGTAATCCTCCACTTGTGAAAAAAATTAGCATAGTTCAGTAATAATAATAATAATTATATCATCTTAAGTTTTTTTCTTTAAAACCACAGTTTTTTGGCAGTACTCAACAGAAAAAGTGTTTTGTACATCTAGAGTTGTGGTGTGGCGTCGTCGCCCCAGTAGTAAATATCATGTGCACTTTTCCCGATAAAAACCAGATCCAAGCATAAAAAATAAGAAGTGAATTGAACGAAAATATCCTTGAACAACTTTTCGTACAGACTCGATGATTTTCATTCATTTTAAAGTTCACTCATATTTAAGTACATAATAAGTACAATAAGCTTAACTTAATTTTTGCTCGACTCTTTCAGTTTACTTTTGGATAATATTTTTTTAGGTATTTGGTGTTTTTTCTCTATGTTCAGTTCATTTTCTTCTTATTTATGGGTTAGTGATCATCATCATCCTCTTTTCCCTATGACTTCGGTTTTAAACAAATTATGCCAATAATAAGAAGAGAAAAATGTGTGTGATGCTTTTGCTCACAGCCTCATCGCTTGATTCGATCCTTCTCCTTCATCGTCATTATCACGATGATCGGTATGTCTGCAAATATTTTAGCTCGCTGCCACTGCCACTTGACATCACAACATCAACATTCGACAACAACATATAACACAAGTCAGGAGCTTCTACTATGCACGTACGACTACTACTACTCCTCCTAGTAAACATTCATCGACTTCCCTCACTGATCTTTGTTCGCCTCTCTCGGAGAGGCTCATCATCTTCTTCTCCCTTTTTCTCAAATAATAATAATAAAAAATTGAGCTTCCAGCAGTAGAAGCAGCAGCGGTAGCATCGTCGTAAGGAGAAGTGGTCGTCGTGTCTACTTCGAAGAGGATTTTTTCCCCTTCTCCATCATCATCCAATCGAACGTAACCGATCTTGTAAAATATTTGCCTTCTTCAATGATGATGTGCATGTAGACCAGTGGACTGGATTGGATTGGATTTTGGAGTGGTGGAGTGGAGTGTGTTTTTTAACTTTCGTGTTTGCACTCTTTTATCGTCTATTTTAACAGGAAGGAGATTGCATAAAAAGGAGTTGACGTTTTTCTCTCTCTTGGGACAATGATTGGGGCATTGTGAGATTCGGAAACATTTCCCGAGTTGCCGGACTCCCGCACTGAAGTTGAGTGAAAATGTAGCGGATCAAGTGTCGTGTTAGTGTGATTTCAAGACTGGATCAATTTAGGGACAGGACCACAGGACCTTAAAAATGGGTTGTGAGAGTAGTAGCAAGCATTACATTCTAAAACTATTCGAGTTTCATTCATCATCCAGTTTCCTCCAGCATCAACTCCGGGGGAAAATGGGTTTGGATAATGGGAAAGGAAAGAAGAAGAAAGCATGTGGAGCCATGAGGTCTACTTGTAATACCCGAGCTGTAGACGTGCACCATTTCTCTAGGAATTTCACCCCCACCTCCAGGACAATGTCTACCCTTGTCCTCCTCCTCCTCTTCGTTGCGCACTGTAGTACTAGTAGTTCTACTAATTACAATAGGAATTATAACAATTATAGTAGTAATAACCACTATTACTCGGGTAGGAGCGCCCGACACCAATCGCTCTATCCATCATCATCATCATCATCATCGTCCAACTCCCAGTATTCTTATCCTAGCAGCCGCGTCACCAGGGACTCTTCTTCCTTCAATATATTCCCCGGCTACGACAACTTAATCGGAGGGGAGGGTGCCAACACTAACGGTGATAGTTTTAGTAGAGATAACAATAATAATGTGGATCCCAATGCTAGTTTCAGTAATAACAATAGTAGTAGTTCAACCAGTGGTTCCAATAGTCGGCCCAGCTTTCATCAAAGACTCCCTTCCTCATCATCGGCTTCTTCCTCACATCATCATCGCCACCATCATGGTCTTAATCATCCGAACTCTCTGCAAACTGCACCAGTAGGCGGGTAAGAGGTTATACTCTTTGGCTCTTTGTGTGTCACTCCAAATAAGTAGGTTCCTTCCTGATTCACATTTTCATATATTTTTGGATCAGAGATCATGCCAAGAAAATAAATATCATCATCTCCATCCTTTCTGTGACTTACTGACTGACTCCGTGAGACAGACTTGCTCACCTGCGGTGAACAAGCTTTTCGGATTACTTTTTGTAGAAATCCCCGATTTTTTTCTGATTCATATATGCACGCAATTAAGTACAGCATTTAAAAGTATTTCCCGTTCGCATTCCGAAACCGAGAAAAAAATCTTCGTGTATTATGGCCTGAGAATTTCAGATGGGTGATACAAGATAAGTAATTTTTTGGAGTGGAACCTGAGACTCCTGCTTTTGACGATGACGAGTGAACCCGTTTCTGGCATGGCGTCTTGTCTTCCTTCTTATGGCTTTTTAAAATGCGTATTTTCATCCTTAAAAGGACATCATTTTCTCCATTCCAGTACACTCGTAATCGTTATCATAATGGCTAATGAAAAGTTGCTCATTTTTTTCCATTTGCAAGTTGCACTCTGCATGACAAGGAAGAAATACACTTACTTTGGGATTGCGTTGCATAGTTCGGAAGAAGAAGAAACATGTGAAATTGAAATTATCTTTATGCACGTCGGTGTCACTTTCAGGTGACATCCAAAAGCAAGAAAGGAAGAGTGCTTTCTCGATGGGCTGTAACATTTGATGTGTCATATCGTCGCTGTTTCTTCAGATTAGCAGTGTGGAAAATGTTAGAAAAATAGAAATGCTTTGAAAGCTGCTTCAGCCTTTTCTCTCACCCAAAAAACGGATGGATTTCTGTAATTCATCCATGTTCAATGTGCTGCTAAAGAGCGTTTCATGGATTTGCATTTTCATTTTTTTATAATTTTTAAAATTATTCTTTTCTGACTACGAAACGACGATATTCTTAAAAACTTCTTAAGTATCCTTACGCACTCACTCGTACTTATCACTTCAATACAGCACCTCATAGCACACCAGGACCTCGAAATAAAAGTGGACTTGAATGTTGATGTCTTGATGTTGATACGGATTAAATGAAGTGGGATGATAAGTAAAATGGAACCCCGAATTATTTTACGAGCTCTGTGTCATGCTGCTCCCCTCAGTTATGCAATGCACTCATCAGAAGAAAAGAATGCAAAGCACCCAAGAAGAAAAAGTTGACCACAATAAGGACCAAGACCACCACCTTCAGCATTCCAAACAATATGGTGTGCATCTCAAAAACGTCCGTCCAGAGTCTAGCTCATCGTCTCATTCCTTGAAGCAGCCAACAGTTAGTGCACTTCATATCGTNCAAGACCACCACCTTCAGCATTCCAAACAATATGGTGTGCATCTCAAAAACGTCCGTCCAGAGTCTAGCTCATCGTCTCATTCCTTGAAGCAGCCAACAGTTAGTGCACTTCATATCGTTCGTCATTTTTTCCCTTATGGTTAAGTAAAAAGGTGAACACGTCTTCCTCCTCTATTCTTCTCAGCTTTTTATTTAATCTTAATGTCATAAATTACTGGGAGATATCCATAAAACCACATGCGAGCATTAATTTACCTGAGAAAGAAGTATTAAAGCTCTTGAGACGACTGAAGCCATTGACTCTGACTCTGTAGCGTGGCATGGCGTGGCTCACGTTCTTCTTCCAATCCAATAGCACAGAACATTCTTTCTCTTTGCGAGAAAGAAATCCTTTGCGGATCGTCTACACTTCTTTGGTGTAATTAAAACTCGCGAAATATTAACGATCAAACGAGCACGGACGAGAAAATTCCTGGGGAGTGATAACAGCGATATAGATGATGATGATCCCCTTGGGTAGTGATCAACGGGAAATCTTCAACCTGCTTTTTTATATTTAGGCATATTCATCTTGGTCTTGGTCCATCCCGTGATTTCATGTCTCGTAGAGCCATGCTTGTTGGTTACTTCATGGCTTGTTTGATGAACTGCATCCCTCAATTTTTTTATTGTCCTGCCATGATGATGCCCTATCTGGATTTGGAGATCTGGAACCTTAGTGCGTCATACTGAAACTGTAGAAATGTGTTAACCGTGATGGATTCATTTCGCTCCGGTGTACTAGCTGTAATTTCACAATTTCATCTCTCTCCTTATCAGTAATGTGATCTCCAGTTTTCGAGATGAAGACCCATTCATTTTCCAGCCTGTATGCCTGTAAAAGTCATGACTCGCTTTAAATTCGGTAATCAAATCATTTTTATGAATAGCTTTCATGGCTTCATCCTCTCCAGAAGAAGAAGAGATTATAATTTATTACCTGCGTGAGGTGTACATGTCAAATTACAGGAATGCATGGGGAGAGCTTGTAAAAAATACGAGGGAGGAATTCACGATCCTGTTAGTAACACGAGCACTTCAAGTCGTTAAACTTTCCATTGTCCATTGTATTTCTCAATTTAGTAACCCTTTTTTGAAAAAAATGATTGTCGCGTGTGTTGGTGCTGGTGGTATTGGACATATTTTTTTGGAACTGGTTCGGGCAAAGCACAGCTAACCAAGTCACGTAGAGCCGATCTGAGGTTTGGCTTGACATTTTGACTTTGGCATTGAATATTATTCTTGTCCTGATGGAATGAATGAGTACGGGCGAACCAAAGTA
>JAHZNH010000707.1:0-18116 GCA_027744355.1 Tyrannoseira gladiata
ATGATGCAAAGAACGAAAGAGGGGACCTTTGTTATTGCTCCTGCTGGATACTCATTATTTTTTAGACGTATTATTTCGTCCATCCAACTGCACTTATAACGATAATGCTTTGAAAATTGACGGTGGTGGTGGTGTGTTGGTGGAGTAAAAAAAAGTATGAGATGAGCCTTGAAGGGTAGAAACTGATGATGATGGTGATGATGATCAAAGAGTATTCTTTCTTCACGGATGCATTTTTATTATTATTATTCCTTCCAATCTTCGTCTGCGTCTGCTTTAGTTGCTAACTGTGTCAGGGCTTGTGCTTACACATCTTTCTTTCTTCTCGAGTTTGTTCTCCAAGAATCTGTTGAAACAAGAACGTTTCGCTTCGAACTTGCATGTGGACTACTAATAAGATATGTGAGAAAGGGGATGATGTTTGATTTCTACAGATAAATCCACCTTTCCTCTGAGTTTAGTTCTGTTAACTCATGTAAGCTGTAAAGACTCCTCGCCTGCTTTGTCTCACTCTTTCTCCAAACTTGGATCTTAAGTATATAACTGTAAAAGATTTCTCATATTATTGGTAAAAGGTGATCTTTTATAGTTTAAATGGTAATCATCTTGAGCAATAAAAGTACTTTGGGCAATTGAGCTATTGAGAAAAGTTAATGGTGTTGTGTCTGTTAAGAATGGGAAGTATTAAGTTGAGCTGGAAATTAATAGGGATGAATATCAATAAATTGGTAGTGGTAAAAGTTATTGGTCCATGAAAAGCTGCATAAAAATTGTCTGAGGATCGAAAGGAACAACGGGTGAAATGGGTTTATTGTGAGAGTATTATTTGCTCAGGAAATTGATATGCAAAAGTCCTGAAAGTTTAGACAAAGAAGTTGTATACCTCCCGATTCCAAAATTGAAATGGTTGGTCTCTGGGGATGGGGCAGTTCCAACGGAACTACGCCAGTCATCCCACAAAACGCATCGTCAATATCAATATCGTCATCTTCGAATGGTAATCAATCGGGTGCGATGTTAGGTAGATAATTTAAAGTTTTAAAAATTATTTCAACATGATTTTTGAAATTACTGATTTTTTATTTATAGTCCTTGAATCGATTAACTAATGACGATTTCATTTATTTCACTTTCAGAACATCACGTCGCAGGTGCATTGGGCCTTAGTAGACGACCAGGAGGATTTCCAGATGGGAATTCGATTCTCTCACCTAGATCTAAAGACATCTCGTTATTGTAAGATACAAATTATAATATACATTTCAAAGTATTATTTTTAAAATTTCTATTGATGTAAATAAACTAATGCTGAAAAATAATTTCTCCAAACAGGATGATAAGGACAAGAAGGATGTGAAGAAGGAAGTTGAAAATGGCGTTGTACAGAATGGAATTGGAGACGAGGTGGCAGCTGCCGTCCAACATCAGCATCAACACCAACACCCCATACAGCCTCAACTCCAGCTTCAACATCCACAACTTTCCCATCACCCCCAGCTTCAGCAAGCACATCAGATGCAGCCAGGTCATCATCCTCAAGATGACAAAAGTCAGCCTGTCCCGGTGGGTCACGAAGAATTGCAAGCACAGATGATGGCCGTGCATCCCAATCTGAATGGTCACTCAGGTCTCCAACAACAGCAGCAGCAACAGCATCATTCCATGGGAGGAGGTCCATTGGACGGATTTGAAATGCCGATGGATCCCTCCTCCCAAGCAGCAGCTGCAGCTACGGGCCCTCCAGTTGGTTTCGATACGACTCCATACGGAGGAGTGAATCACCATCTTGTCCATCCTCAGCCACCTCCAAACGTCATGCCACCCTATGACCAGCAACAGGTAAGACAAAGAACCTTAATAATTCTATGTATTTCGAGACGAATCGACAAAAGCGAATTATGAAAGTGAATACTACTTATTGGTTTAGAGATTTGCACCGTTAAAGAATCTGAGCGTTTTAGACATATTTAGGCAAATTATTGGAGGGGAAGTTTCACAATTGACTACTTACATAAATGGAATTACTTGCATATTGGATTCCAGCACTGATTTACATGTTTTCTATATATAACGAATACTGCCAAGAATACTTGCGTTCAGACATTCAAGAATCTTTATATTGACTGAAATTCTAAGAAACTTGTGAAATGTTACCAACAAACGTCTTCGATAAAATCTGCATAAGCTGACACTCGTCAGCATCCCTTCTAAAATATAACATGTTAAAATGTCGACTTTTTGAGATTGAGACTGTTTCTTCTTGTCTGTCTCGTTCGAATGCAATGTTATCATTTGCAGAATATAAGTATTTACTAGTTGGAATTGTATTGTTAGGAATGGCTGCATAAAAACTATATTGGAAATATCATTGATTTTTCGGAGACTACAGCTTCCATTCTCTTGATTCTTTTCAATATTATCCATTTTATAGTCAGTAGCTTGGTTTAGCTTTTGAAACTAAATGAATGTATACAAAAATATTCAGTTTTCCCATTGGGTCCGCAGATTTATATACTTAATGTGAACCACGTGAACGTTAAGAATTAAGCTAACCCAAAGGTTCTATAATCCTGCTTCAGCGATGATTATGATGGCTTGTTACATCTAGCTCTTCAAACCTTTTAGTAATACCTCTATCTATTCGTCACGGAATCGAGCTCGTAATTAGTGTTTTACTGCCAAAAACTTTGTTCCCTGTAATGACTCTGGCATTATATATGTATGCACTTACGTTCCATTTATTGCCCCCCACGACTTAAACATTAATCACGAAATGGTGGTGGTGGATCGGATTCAATGTGATGAGGTTGTTGGGGTCGCCACTTTTAAAATTTACAAATCTATCCGCCTGGTTTCATCGACATCATGATCATCATCTGCATGTCATCATACAACAAGTCGTTAAAAATTGAAGCCTCATTTCGCCGTACTACATGATAATCCATTCATTCATTGTACTTTTTGTGGCATTCGTCACGACGTTTTTTTGTACATCTTCCTAGTATTTCTAATAGCTCTACTGTATTTTCGGATGTTAAGAAAGTCCTGTCTGATGATGGGTTCAAGCTACTGAGGCGGATGAATTGAATTTAAGTATTTGAAACAAAAATCACGAAACAACAGTAATCCACTTAACCATGTACTTAACTATCGCGCCCTTTAGTCTGATGATGGGTTCAAGTTACTGAGGCGGATGAATTGAATTTAAGTATTTGAAACAAAAATCACGAAACAACAGTAATCCACTTAACCATGTACTTAACTATCGCGCCCTTTTCCCATTCCTCATGATTTCGAAAATGTGGGTTGGTTGGATGTACACTACTAAATTGTGTGAAAATTTTGTCTTAATGACGGTCTACAAGAAGTTGCAGATATTGATTGCGAAACACATTAAAAATGCTATTGAGTACGGGACTGGGGGAGGAAGGGAAAGAATGAATGCAAAAAGTACTTTATCATGACACTACGATAAGAAAACTACCAAACCGTGGCTGTAGCCTTTTTTCTACCTTGTCTCTTTTGATGGGAAGACTGATAGTAATGATTAGTTGACTAGCCATCAATTCTTCCGTTTTCGTGATGAAGATGAACTCAATCATGAAATCATGTTGTTGGTGATGAGGGAGAACTTGCCTGAAGTGAACTTTGCAATAATTCTGCCGTTATATGCGTACATATGTCATTAGGTTTATGAATAATATTCCTGCTTCTCCTTCCTCCCCAAGCAGGGTTTGAATGTTTTTCTGGTTGATGGTTTTGGTTTTCGCAAGTCCTGCCCTGAGAGTCTTTCAATGATTATGTAAAACTTGCCAGGCTGGTAAATTCAAAATCTATTGATTTTTTTGCATGATTGGAATGTAACGCGATAGTGTTTCATTTTTGGCGAAGAGCATTTCTTTGTTTCAACACGATTTGATTTCGGTTCACAGTGCAAGCAAACTCTTTGATAATGTATCGACGTTCTCTCACCAGAAAAAGCAAGAGAGTGCAATTTTTTTTCTTCTTCTTCTAAAAATTTTCCGGTTCTTCTTCTGAGAGTGCTAATCTGTCTGGTCTGGCCTTTAAATAGTTGAACCATGTAGTTCAGTTCAGCAATCCCAAAAACCTTCCTCTTTTGGTAGTAATAACCGTGATTTTTATCATCAGTCGCGTTAAGACTCGGGACTCATTTCTCCCAGTCAGTGGACCTTTGCCCATGGCGCATAAGGATTTACTCCCTATGCATTGGTATGTAGAGGTCCCTTTTACTACTAATACCACACACACCACCACATGCTCGCTCACTAGTCGTAATAATAATAACAATGATCTTTCACGCCATTGAATCTGCGGTCTTTGCATAAGCTTTTATCCCATCCCAGAGCGTCTGATAGGATTAATGTGAAGAAACTCAAACAGAATTTTCTTTCCTTTGTGGTCATCATTTTACTGTTTGATTGTAACCATTAAATCTTCTCTGGGATTACGACTCCATCCTTAGGCAATGATGATGGGGTTAGGCACAATGCACAGCATACGACTCTTGTTTGCCCGATAGGGTGCCCGACATTGCCGTGCTGTATTCCGCAATTCTTCTCGCTTCATGCCTCTTACACATACAACATAACTCGGAGGAAAAGAGTGTGTCCGACTTCCCAGGAAAGTTATTTTTTCCTTAAGGAAATCCGGAATACATAAAAAGCGGATAAAAAGGATGGATTGGATTGATGAGAGATGCCTGTGAAGTAGAATGAACTTGATTTGATACTGAAAAAAAAATCTTCTCGTGAGATAAATTGCTTTGACCTAGCTGGGGTGCATTTTCTCATGTAATACATAGATGTACGTATGGGTGTGTGTACCTACAATGAAAGGGTTAATCGGAGCTTTTAATAGCGCCAGACGGAAATCATAGTTTTCTTCTCAGAGACTCTTTTTCCTCTTCCAAGCCCAGAGTTCTCGTATTTTCCCTGAGCAAATCCCCAGACATAATTATATTTATTGTTTTAAACTATTGATTAGTCTACGTTCTGCATGTTTTGGATGGGTTGATGGAAATACGAATTTATGATGACGACGGGGAACGTATTTTTTAAGACTTGCATTAAAAGTATACAACAATTTTTTCTTCTTCTTCGAGATTGGCTTGTTTGCATTCTTGCATTGTTTTTTCTTGATAAAAATGGTAGTGTTTTACATTGATTTTCCCCGCATGCAAAACATCTAAGCATATACGTTGGCATCGAATACTGCCCATTGAAGTCGAAAAAATCTGAGAGAACGAGTACCTAAAAAGGATACTTTCAACTTGAAATTCTACGTTTATGTGGAACGAAGGCGCATTTTGATTTAATGATGACAAAAGCATCGTTGATTATATGGCGAATGCCGATGATGCCTTCAAAAAAAGTATACAACAATTTTTTCTTCTTCTTCGAGATTGGCTTGTTTGCATTCTTGCATTGTTTTTTTCTTGATAAAAATGGTAAATTGTTTTACATTGATTTTCCCCGCATGCAAAACATCTAAGCATATACATTGGCATCGAATACTGCCCATTGAAGTCGAAAAAATCTGAGAGAACGAGTACCTAAAAAGGATAATTTCAACTTGAAATTCTACGTTTATGTGGAACGAAGGCGCATTTTGATTTAATGATGACAAAAGCATCGTTGATTATATGGCGAATGCCGATGATGCCTTCAAATCGTCGAGAGTTTTTTTTGAAAAAAAGAGTATATAAAAATATTTTTTATTTAAACATTGTTTTCACACCACTGTAGATGGGGTTGAATAAAAAAAGCTTGAGAACCAGGAATACTTACCTATCATTAATTTTCTTCTTCAAGAGAAAGAGAAAAATTCTGAAGAGATGGATTGTACAAAATCTGTACACCGCCCTAAAAACATTACAAAATAAGACAAACTTTTTACTTTTCCACTTCGTGACCCGCCAAATCAAATAAAAGGCAAATGATACGCATTAAATAAAAAAAGTGTCATAAAAAGCGGGCATTTAATTTCCCATTCACACTTTTCTCCATTGTTTCACTCCGTGTGCAAAAATGAGCAAAAGGTAAGAAAAGGGGTCGAAAAATGTTGTTTCCTTGAATTGTTGAATCCTCCCAGTATTGAGGTCATCCCTTATATATTTTCCACCCCTTCTTACCCCTACCTCAGTTTTGATTGTTACCGTTTCTCTAACATCATTATCACTAATAAATTTCTAGAACTGCAGCGATGTTGATGATGACGAGTAGTGCATGAAAAGGAACGGGGGAGTTGAATCCTCTTTTTTCACAAGCATTAGTATCCCTCTCCTATTTATTTGCATTATCAAGTACTTGAGGTACTTATACTTTTCTTCTCTCCCACTGATTAAATAAATATCGTGTGCACACCTTTCATCCTCATCCCTATCTTCTACTCGTTTTAAATCTTATCATGTCTCACCGTTGTTGTTCCTCCCGACTTCATTCCCTTAGCTTGCCCATCATCATTTTCATATAGCGGTTGTCGGTTGTATTAACATTTTTCTTTAAAGCATCGGCGGACAATGACTCTTCTTGGTACTTGGCGTTTAAAACTTTTTTTTTCGCAAACGTTTCCTCTGCTAGACTGGGTTTCTCGTCTCTCGATCTTTTCTCGAGGAAAAACTCCCTTTTCGTGAAGAAGAAGGAGTCTGAGATTTTTTTTCTCTCTCAACCCTGACTTCAAACTTCGATATGCACTTACTTCGCTCAGGGAGGGAGAGAGTGAATATCCGAAACATTTATGAAGTTACTATTTCATGTTTGGCTGGTTTAGGGAATCATACGGTAGGTACTACTACGTCTTCATCAGCGTACCATTGTTTCATGACTTTCCGTAGTACATTACATCAGACGAAGAAAACACATCCAACAATTTTTTTTTGGTGGTGGTGGTGTGTGCAGAAAAAAATGAAAAGTAGGATTCGTCTTCATAATGCTGCTCGTCCTTTTAAGAAATTGCATTGTATATTTACAAAGTGAAACCAGTTAGTTAGGGAGAAACAGCGAGAAGCAGAGAGTGATGCGAGCAGCGAGGAAGCTAAAAAACTTTTTCTCCTCTCTCATGCATTTATTATTATTATTCCTTTCGTCTTCATCAACCTCGTGAGTAAACTAACTACTTACTGTAGTAGTACTAGAGTTGGTGGTGGTAAAAAGCGGCAGCATTGTTAAAGAGCTGCCCTGCTCTTCTGGCATCATCATGTAATCATATCATAAGTAGTTACTTCACATGCATACATATATTGTGTATGTATGTGTAATCAAATGAAGAAAAGTCTTTGATATTCTATTATAAATAAAAGTATGACTAAAAAGCGGCAGCATCCTGATCATCGTCAGAACTCAAGAGCCGCTCGCATTCGAATAGTAATATTTTGGAGCTCATGAATGAGTAAAAAAAATATCGAAAAAAAGGAAACGCGATGGCACTCGCCGCTGCGCTGCTACCGCTAAACTCTTATGAAAACAGAAGTAGCGTGGCAATAATGTAATAATAATCACAAGTAAAAGTAGGAGCTGCAGAAATGAGCTTGTTTGAGTGAGTGAGCTGAGCGCACAATAAAACTACCTGACTTTTTCAGGAAAAAAATTACAAGCGTAAATGTTGAATGTTGAATAGGCATAGCTGTTACGTGTTGTGTTTTATTCCCACAAACTCGTGTATTTAAAGTATGTTCCTTGAATCCTAAATAGCATCTTCATCAATATCATTATGCAATATTGGTTTTTTGGAGAAAACAAGGAGCGATACGATGCCTGGCATAAAAGCATACATTATTGCATTAAACATTCGAATGCGGTTTTTCCTCAGATAGGTAGTCGTAGTAAATAGATGTGGCGATGGGGTAGTGTGTGGTATAATGTCTCCGCCGGAAAAGACGAAGAGCGTGTTTCCCACTTCCTACTCATCATTATTATTACATCTCATTTTTATGAAAGATGAAAAACCATGTAAAAATGTAAGGACCGAGAAGGAGACGTATCTAAGTAAAAAAAATACTTGAAGCGTTCCTGCTTTCTTCGCATTCCTGACTTCCTCGAAAAAAAATATTTCCATATGACCGCTCGCCCTCCTCATCAGTCACTCACTAGTTCTACCGTGACGACACATGCAAGGTGTAAGTTGTAGTAAGAAGGAAAGGCCTTCTTCTCCTTCCCTCGGAAAGCATCTTCATCTCACTCATTCAGTTAAAATTATGACTACAAAAGTGAAACAACTGCTCCTCCTAAGCAGTAATAGAGCAGCTGTAATACAACAAACAACTTAGTAGTGAAGCCATTAATACAAACCTTATTAGTAAAAAACGGAATGCTCGGCTATCATAAATGTATCAAAAAATATAAAAGAGTTATCATCATAATATCCTATTTTTGCCGTGGTGGTGGTGGTAGTAGTAGCAGTAAAGAGCTATTAGAAGTTCAAAAACATTACTGACAACTCTTTCGAAAAAAAATTGTGCACAGCCCTACATAGTATTTGTACTGGCACTGGCGACTCGCTCTTGCGAGGAATGAAGTGAGGGGGAAAAAGCACTGGCTAAATCGTAGTTGGATCTCGTATTCGCATGTTATCAAACAAACGGCGATAGAGGAGGAGGAAAGGGGAGTCACGATCAAAATAATGTGAGTACTGTTTGTGCATGCTTCGCAGTCAGTCGCTTACTACTACTACTAACATGAAGTCTTCAGATTTTGAAATTTTCTTTTATAAATGCATCCTACAAAACTGTACATGTGCTTCAGTTTTCAGTTGAATGCCGTGTTGTTATCATCATGTACCTAGCATCATCGTAGATACTACTCCTATGAGGAAAAATGCTGTTAGAAAAGCAAAGTGAGAAATAAGGCAGGAGCGATCCCAGCCGTCAAGTGAAGTTGATTATTATTATATTATTGCCGTAGAGTAATAAGTAAGAAGACGCACGCACGCAAAATGTAATCGAACCAAGTTTAAGTAAAGTGACTCGACTTTTGTTGTGGCGTTTGTCCCTCATTCCTATTCATTTTCAAAGTTGATCGGGCAGGAGGTGCACTATAACTACTTACAATATTTACTTATATCTTTGAGAATCCCTCGCGAGCTTGAGCATCGTGTGGAGAAAAAAAGAAAACGAAGGCCAGTTTTTAGTCATAATATAGTTTAGATTTTTTTCTCGTATCATATTTCAAAAAAAACGTAACGTGTACCATTGGTTTGTGAGTTTGAATTTCGTATCTCTTTAACAAAAAAAATAACATTTGCGATCTGAGATATTATCCTTTTTTTCGAAGTGAGAATAAAAAAAATTGAAATAGTTCTTCATTGCATTCTATTCAGTCAGCAGTGAGTGAGTACTTTTTCTTTTAGCTTGTTTTCGATGAAAATTTTTATTTCACTCGTTTTTTACTGCCGTTTTCTGTTCTTCTGAACGTTGGCCAAGTTGCTGTTGCTTGTTTGGTGGAGTACATAATAATAATATGAGAAAAAGAGAAACAAGAACACCACCACTACTTCTACCATCATCCACCATCAAAAATCAACATCTCCGTCATAGAACATGATTATTATTACCACCCTCGCCAAGATTATTTTTGCTATGGACTACTACTACTACTGACTCTAGTGACTGCTTGCTCTCTTCGAGATTTTTTATGAATGTAATGAATTCATTTAAATACGTAAAATCTGTGCAAAAAGGAAATAATTCTGAGAGTGGGAAAGAAGGTAGTCTTTTTGGGTGCGGAGTGAACTGGCGTGCTGTGACGCATATAGAGAGAGAGCCCAACGCTGGGACTAGGAGAAAATTATTCGAAGTCAGAAAACAGTACAAAGACATTTAGTAGAACAACGGTCCGCACAATAGAATTCTCTGTGTGGAGTGTATGGAATCACCAAGAGCGAAAAAAAGACAGCTGAAAACGTAAATTGGGAAAATTAAAATCTAATTAAATTCATAATCTGTCTTTAGTTGATGGCCACGGAGAGAAAAAAATTTGTTTGATGGTTGCATGCAAACAGACATCGTGTCGTTCGGGACCTGTGACGATTTTTTATGTTTTAAAGATCCACTCACTCATAGACTCTACGCGCGCACTTCATGATATTACATGATATGCGGCGAAGATGATCATATCTCTCTTCCTTGATGATGATTATCGCGCAACAGTTTCAGAAGAAAAAAAATTGCCAGTGCTACTGAACTGACTGAAGTGAGCTGCTACCAGATAGATCCGTGCAGTCGCTCTCAAGTACTTTTCAAAATATGAAACAGACGAAAAAAGCCCATAACTGAACTTGAGTGATTTTTCGTGTCGACTCGAGAAAAGTGACTCTTATTGTGGTGATGGTGGTATGGTGGGGCTTGCTTACTCCATGGAAAGAATTATGATATGATTGCCTGCCTAGCCTAGCCTTCCTTGATTCGTGTTGTTCATTTGTTAGTGACTCTTTTTTATAAATTGCATTAAATCATAAACTTTCAGTTGCTCGCTTCACACTGCTAGTGACGAGCAGAAAGCTAATGGTAGATGTGCTCATAAAAAACTGAGGCAATGGCAATACAAACAGAAACTGCAAGGAAACTGTGCGCATCCAAAGATCTTCATCATGAACTATTAATTGTGCTAGAAAAAGTGTTAAAGTGACATTTACTTAATATTCTCCACATGTGTGAATGAATGTGTGATAACTGCGAGATGAAATCTGCTGAATTAGCTGATCTCTCGACATCAACACCAACAGCTCCACTAGCAACCCTTATCACTTGAAATATTTCGCGGAGGAAGAGGAGGAAAAGAAGAAGAAATCACGACTTTCGTTCCACGAAACACGATACAGTGTCTACAAGTCTGTAGTAGAGACAGAAAGAGGATCTTTCATAAGCGTTTTGATGATTTCTTGATGTAGTACATTTTTGTTTTAATAGTCGCACACCCTTCGTAAGTGACATTAAGAATAATCAAAACATACTTTTTTGAGCCATCAAAAATACAGTTTTTTATCCATACGCAGACAAGAAAAACTAATATTATTAGGTACCTAAGTACATACATATAGTTCCTTTCATAAATTATAATATATTTTTTTCCTTGGTTGGACTTTACCTGTGCACTTTATATGTAACACAAATAGGTAATATCTGATTGATTTGTGAATAGTCGTCAACTATATATTTTTTGTTAAAACTGAAGCGCTAAAGAAAGGAAACTTGTGATTGTTGTGAACATAATAATTTCATGAAACTTTTTTTTATTTCCTGCCTTCTTTCAACTGACATTGTAAATATAAAAAAAGTTGATGCGAGCAATTTTTAACCCAATCGAATCGCTCCCCGGTTGATAATTAAGCCTTTTCCTTCAAAGAGAAAGCTACACAGTCTAATTTTTTTATAATACTTAAGCGCAGATTAAATATCGGTACGATAGAGCTCCTAAAATTTTTCTCTTTTTTCAAGCATTTTTTAATTTCAAGAGTTTTCGGAGAGATAAGCGAGAAAATAGTTTTTTATTTAAGCGAGCATTATCTTATATCGTTTTTTGTTTAAATTATTGTTTTGAAAGCTCATTCCATATTCACTCTATATCGTTTCAAAGTATTTTTTACGCAGTCAGTCAGTATAAAAAACGTTTAAGTAATTTAGTTGAAAGGAATAAATTATAATTTTGTAGGATTTTTTCTGCACGGCTCTTGTAATTTGTAATTATTATTATTATATTGTTACTATAAGTCGCAGCGCAGCCTGTATTACTACTTACCAGTACTACCACAACCTATTTTTTTAACCCTAATACTCCTATAATTACATACATACATATATATTTCATCCTCTCTTTGAGTGACACGGACGGTGACATAAGATAAAAAGGAAAAAAACTCTAAAAATATTACGCTGCCTTCATGTCAACTGCAATAATTTCCAATTGTAACCTGTATCAAAGTGTACAAAGCAAACCGAAAGGGAACAATATGAAGTTGGTGACCAAGCGTTTCATTGGACTGCACCATTCGGTCAGCCCTTTGATTACCAAGGATTTGGCCAAGGTACCCTTCTATAATAATAATCATATTAAATATTAAAAACGCTTACACTCAACAGCCATTTCTTTAGCTTTCTATACATAAACAATTATCATTATTTGTAATAATAATCAACAAAACAATTTATCGACTAACCCGTACTGACATCAAAATGCATCAAATAATAATAATAATTCTCTGAAAAGTTTTAAGCAGTAGTGGCATGTAATTTATAATGTATAGATTATTATGGAGTAGCAAACAATTTTCTTATAGATTCTCATCTTACTCTGGCTTCTTTTAAGGAAATTGTGGGCAATGTATATCGAAAACACCAAAATGATTCTTCTCATGCACGAAAATTTGTCGTAGGTAATTTATAAACAAAGACACTACTACAGCATGCACCCAAGCACAAGTTTGAGAAGGGAAACTGATCTGATATGTACTTATGACTGCACGTTATACAAGAACCACGCGTAATAAAGCATGTTGGATTGTGATATGGAATAAGTAAAAGTAATTTTACCAGAATCTTACATACAATCGCATATTTAGGCGCAATGACGCATTAAAAAATTAACCATGTTTGTGTCTTCGTCCCCTATTTAGGAAATTCAAACTTTCTTGTCTTTGAAAAAAGTTGAAAATAACGCAAAAAAGAATGCTGATGAGGATTATGATAACCTTAACTTTAGTATGATGAAAACGCATTTCTATAATTACAATCACCATTATTATTTGCTACTTACATTTGGGTACGTTTTGTCTTTTTTCTGCTCTTTTAATTTTCCATTCATCCTCTTTTGTATTTCTCTTCCACTGTGGTGTGGTGGCAAAGGTTCCCGCTTGAGAAACGTATAAATGACTTCTTATTGTAATATAGTTAAAGAAGTACATAATGTAATTAGGATCAGAAAGTGGTAATCATATCTCGTAAAAGTGAAACAGGTTACTAATCTCATTAAGCTTTACCCCACGAAAATGTTTAATAGCTTTTGTATGATGATACAGGGAGCAGACATTTTTTCCTGTAATTTTATTGCTGTTTATACGACTGTTATTATGACTTATCATTGTTTCAAAGCGTTTCATATTGCTCTCTCTTCCGTGATTCTCTGCAAGCCTTAACTGTACATCGTACGATAGTTATGAGTGATGAGAGACGGCGATATTAAAAAAGCTATACGTACTTTTCCCAAGCTCTGAATGGGTACTTATCATCCTTAAAAAATCATAAAGTTCAAGTCGAGCTTCGNCATCGTACGATAGTTATGAGTGATGAGAGACGGCGATATTAAAAAAGCTATACGTACTTTTCCCAAGCTCTGAATGGGTACTTATCATCCTTAAAAAATCATAAAGTTCAAGTCAAGCTTCGCCTCTAAATTATAGAGGTCTCTTAAAAGGATTATACTTCTTTCGTTTTATGATTATTCCCGTGTGTCATAATCACGGTCAGGAGTTAGGAGCGAGCCAAGCAAGGAAGCGGGCGGTAGGGTTGGAAAAACATGGTGTTTTGCGTGTTTAGCACTCGTACATTCGTAAAAAATGCTTACATATTTCAGGCTGAAATGAATGGCAAAAATTTTCGCTCTAGTGTTGGCAAAGATTTCCCCAGGAATGTTTCATTTGCTCACTTTGTTTCTCTCCTCCTAGTACCATATGCGTTCAGCTCAGGCAGCCAGCTCGAGCTCGATAAAATGCTAAAAATGATGACGTACATTCATTTGTATGGCATATCAATATCATCATCGGACAGGATTTTTGATATCTAGAGTGAAAACTCTAGAGTGGAAGGAAGGAGGTGTTGTAAAGAAATCTCTCTTTTCTTTCACTCAGCTATCATGTGAAACCGGTCTTTGAGGAGGAAGCCAGCCGGAAGTTATGGTTGAGCTGTCATTGTAATAATGAGCTTTTATTTTTTGCACACGTTCATTTATAAAAACCAGACAACAATCGTAAAATCGCAAAGGGTACAATACTTTTATTTTCCGATGGAATACTTTATATATAAAAATATGTGGAGTGAGGAGCTAACGTAATTGTTTTGCTGATTCGTATAATGGCATCATTATTTTAATAATGTGTCGTATGAGAATCACTTTTTGGGGGAGGTCTCCATTGTGTCTGTGGTGAGGATGTCACTCTCGGTTTTTTCAGAGGTAGTTACTACAGTGGTGTCATTATCTGGTATGAATAGCACTATATAGTAAATATAATGTATGCCTGCCTCAAGACAGAAACATCGATAAAGTAGCTCGAAAAAAGTGTCAGAAATCCTGATGGTTGATGATCATAGACTGGATTGTGGATTGGGCTGGATGTGATGTGATAAATATGATATCGAATGTGGTTTTGAGGACGTTACGTCTGCACGATGAAGACAGGGAAATTAGCTGATGATTTTACCAAACCCTACCCAAAAAATGTTGTAATATAATGGAAAACGTGTTTCGCTTGCGGTTAGTTGATGCACTATTTCGAGTGACTCCTCTTTGTTCGATTACGCAGCATTGCACCTCAAAAAGAATGTGCAAATCAAGCAAGCCTCTTTTTTTGAAGATGTGTATCAATAATCATAAACATACCTACGTGACTCTAGGTGTGTAGGAGTGCAAATCAAGCAAGCCTCTTTTTTTTTGAAGATGTGTATCAATAATCATAAACATACCTACGTGACTCTAGGTGTGTAGGGACATCATCATCATCATTGGAGTTAATAATTGAGTGACTGATTTAGATGTAATAACTTAACATTGTAGGGGGAGTCTCGGATCTCACAAATTGCAAGGTGTTCCCTTTCAGCCCCTTGGCGTTTCAGGATGGGGCACTTTGCAAGGGGTAAAAATATATTGCGTATAGATAGATAGTTGATGATGATGGGTACTGATTGCTGATGGCCTTTTAGCTGCTCTGGCTGTCGAATGATGGAGCAATTAAGAAAGAACAATGACTTTTTACACTAATGTGTGTAAACAACTTAAAAGAGATAAAAATACGAGATAGCATGTCTTCTGTTGGAGGATGTGGAGTGGTGGAGATTGAAATAGATGATAGGGTGAAGTGCAAGAACGTATGAAATTCTGCCTGAGCGTGAAGGTACGTGTTAAACCAAACCGCAATGGCATGTTTCGTATTTCTTTTGGGTTGGCTTTTGCTCATTCTCTTCATTCAGGTCTCCCTTCGTCTTCATCATCATCCTCTCCTCTAAGAACCCGAAACCAGCTGCAGCCATGCAAGCCACCTTTTTTATTCTGCTGAGATTTGTTTTGATAAGGGTATCTACGTTTGAAATCAAATTATACATCAAGTCACAGTCTTCATATGTGTGTGTGAACTCATCATAAAGGATACGAAGATTTTCGTTATTGGAGAATCTGTCCGCAATATTCTTTATTACTGTGTTGGTCAATTTGAAAATGTAACTGTAGTTTGGCTACAAATCGTCATCAAACGGATACCTGACTGGGCGGACTCCTCAACTCCCCGTGGAAAAAGAAAGGAGTGTTTGCGTTGCTAATTTATGGAAAAATTGTTTTATACCCATGTGGTAGGTATTTAGGTAGTAGCGGTATGAAATTGAATATTGTAATGCTATTTATCTCTCGTTTCCTACTTCTTCGAACTCCGAAGTGCTCGTTGCTCAGCCAAGTACTCATCCTGGCTCTCACAAGTCATTCAGTCGGCGAAAAAAAAAGAAAGAAAATTATAACCACTGTACACAGTTCGTGGTGTTCAAAACATTGTCTCGAGAAGGAGAAATATAAATTGACCACAATGCTGCAGCCTATGTGTCCCATTAACTTTCATGAACATTATGATTCATGTGACTTCATAATAATAATAATATGTATTATTTTACTGGATGATTGATGTTGATAGGATTACATCACACAAGAAAGGATTTTCAAGAGAGAAGGACCATTTGCGATTGCAATCCATTCTTATTTCTTCATTGCCCATCATTCCATTGTGTATCGGATAGCTGTTTATTACCAGCAAACGGCAGCTAAATTACAGCTTTCGTTTATCGTATCTGGTTCGCAAAGATTCCTGTTTATTGATGTTGCTGACAATAAAGTAAAGGGGGACGATGATTCTGACGAACACAAAAACGTGTTTTTCGTGTAGGCACCCCTATTTACTTGCAAATATTTGCTTTATCCACGTATCGATTCTCCCCATCTTATTACCTTGAGTTTTTCGAAGTGTTTCTCATCTCAAGTGAGAGGAAAGGGCCTAATTTTTTCTCTGTTTGCAAGTAAAAGAATCGATTTCGAATGCAAAATTCCATCTGGTTTCTGTCAAACTTTACATTCATTCAATGTTTATGGATGCATTGACTTGAGCCATTTTCGCTTGAGGCACCATGGAGCGACGTTAATGAGTGCGAATAGTTTAAAAATTAACCATAAAAAGTGTCATTACTAAAGAAAAGTTTGTACGTGTGTTCGTTGCGTCAAAGCTGATTTGCAGTTCAGAGTCCCAATTGCGAAATACTTGCTGAGAGATTAAAATTGAAAGTTCAAGAATGGCCTGATGCAGACAGACAGGAGCAGGCTAAAGTAGGAGCAATATCGTTAAAAGCTTTTTTTTTTGCAAATATTAAGTATTCAGTTATAGTAAATTCCACATTTTTTCAAGCGCCGTAATACAAATTGACAGTCAAAACAAACGATTTATGATCGTATATGGATTGTGTGTACATTTTCCTTTTTGAAAATGGCATCCTATTTATGTACCTACACGTTCTTTTCCAAATTGCCGAGTAATTGGCTTACACACGCACTATGCGCAAAATGTAGCTGAGAGTCTACTAGTAAATGGACTAAATATACTAAATGTGTTCATTCATATCTGGTATGAACATGAAGGAGGAAGAGTGTGCCCTACAATCACTGCCACATTGAAATGCAAAGATGTCAAACTAATTAAGTATGTTATCTTTGTAATTCATCATGCGCGTAATATCCCATCTCGTACTTCTAAAATGCGCCTTTATCGACTGCCAGAATGAATGAAGATTTCGAATTCGCTAATTCTTTATCTCGGCACACCACACCGCAAGACAGTTCACGAAGAGCAAGTGCTGTGTAATAAATCGCTTTCGTCCGTATCGGACAATATTAACATGTATCAAATGTTCATTAAAATTCTCCTCGTATACAGTTTCTTCTTTCATTATTTAAATTAGTGACGCTTACTGCAACAGCCTATACAGAGGACTTCGACATGGTCGAATGGAGTAGCGGCTGAGGTTGCGAAATTGCGAAATCAAATTTTTATTAATTAATTGAAGTCATCACGGAGGTACAAAATCGCATAAATCCCTTTGCTATGATGCTATCTATACCTATCTGGTGGAATTGAGGACACGTGGCATTCAGCCTTTTTTCGAAATCATTTATTATAACGACTAGAAAAAAGTTTTTTTTGATTAGCTGCACCAGCCGTACAGACTTAACATATTTTTCAGTAATGTGTTAATGATTCCCTTGAATGTGGGGGCCGAAGTAGTAGTAATACCTACGCAAGTACTTACTTCTTAGAACTGCTATAATGTACCACTCGATTGAAAACCATTCATCAATCGAAGACAGACCAATTTCACGAGGCAAAAATAGTACTTTTTTTATCCTCGATGACGGTCTAGTGTGTCAAAAGTACATTTCGCTGAAAAATTGTTTGTTATCTTTAGCCTAATTTGATTGATTATTTAAAGTGTGAAGACCATTAGATTGCCTGACTAACATCCGTAAAAATCATCTAAAGTACAAAGAAAAACATCTCGAATATCTTTTCTGCCATTTCACCTAACAGTAACAATCTTGAACTCTACATAAATTATAATGCGTCGCACATCACCACGAATGAAACGTATGTAAAAAAATGTAGGTACATACGTGTGCATATGGAAAACGGTACAAAATGCTCGAGAAAGACCGTTTAGCTATAGCTGGCAAGCAAACATAATGGTTTTTTCTTCTCTGTGGCTTGGCTTTGGTTCTTGCTTGTTCAAATCAGAGATAAGTAAGTAAGATGAGTCATGACTATTTAAAATTTAAAGTGAAGCAATTCGGAGCAAAGAGTTTAAAAAACGG
>JAHZNH010000708.1:0-15184 GCA_027744355.1 Tyrannoseira gladiata
CTTCCTTGCTCCAGTGAAAAGGATGAGGTTTTTTCTTTTACCTTTTATCACAAGTGCTCACGTAATATTCTTGCTTTCCTCCCATTTCGAGGGGAGAAAAGAAGCGTTCCGATATTTCAGCACCCATTTTTGCATGAAAACACACACACACACATTTAGAAGTACACAATATATTATTTCTCCATGTGATACAAGGGAGCTTGAAGCTTTACGTGGCCAAAAACAGACCATGCTATCGAGAATGATGGTTACTTTTGCTGCGAGAGAATGCATTGAAAATCTATGAGGCTTTGGTGAGAGAAAAAAGAGAGTTGGAAATAAATAGAAGAGAAAGATGGGTATAATAGGTGCGCATTGATTCCTCCAAGTTTCCATCTTCCTTGTGACTATCATCCATAGTGCTCTAAGTTATCGTCTCTAACCCACAACTGGAACAACTTTGGTCCTTGGTCAATATTCTTGGAAATCAATCTTGAAAGGAGTCCTTTTCTGTTATTTTTTTTCTTCGTCTTCTCAGTCAGACCAGAACATTCTTCCTTTTCGGAATAAGAAGTGGAGAATGGAAAAACGACATACATTCGCGAAAGAATAGGATCGGAACGGAACTGCGAAGAATGACACAAAGGAGGAGGGAAAAAATTGAAAGAAAGAGGAGGATGACTCAACACGTTCTATAAACTGCAACTACCACCCTTAATGCTTTTTTGCTACACAGATGAATTGGAAGTGCTTAGGTAGAGATTACATATTAAATAAATCTTTTAAAAAACCCCACACTGTCCTCTTAGAGACGGCGAGCCAACCTTCTTTTGTGTCATAGGTACGTTTGGTGTGTTGTGGACGACGACGACACATCGTCCACACTCATTGATTTTTCAAATGCACCCACTTACGGTCACACGAAATTGTCCGGGTAATGTTGATGTGCGAGGCGAAAGCAGAGGCATAAACAACCATTGCGGTGACCACATATCGGCAATAATTTCGGAAACGTTGGGAAACAGCGTGAAAAAGTTATGCTGCCCAGGTCCGACGTGGATAACTAGGACGAGTAGAAGACACACGGAATGCTTTTAATGGGAAGAAGGGGAAAACTCCTTTGTGTCATAGGTACGTTTGGTGTGTGGTGGACGACGACGACACATCGTCCACACTCATTGATTTTTCAAATGTACCCACTTACGGTCAGACGAAATTGTCCGGGTAATGCTGATGTGCGAGGGGAAAGTAGAGGCATAAATAACCATTGCGGTGGCCACATATCGGCAACAATTTCGGAAACGTTGGGAAACAGCGTGAAAAAGTTATGCTGCCCAGGTCCGACGTGGATAACTAGGACGAGTAAGTAGAAGACACACGGAATGCTTTTAATGGGAAGAAGGGGAAATGAAATTAGCAGGAATAACCTGCGTCACAGTCAGACAACACGGATGGGTGGATGACTGCAGCACGTACATTTTTTGCAAGATTGTGCTAATAAGCGTTAATAAAAAAGGCATTCAAAATAGAGACGGCTGTTTACGATATTTTCGCCGGGGAAACTCACTTATCGATTCTGAGTCAGCAAAGTAAAAACTCCAACTCCAGCCAGTCTCGTGGGTTATTCTCTAGACATATTCCCCAAACAAAAAACCGCATTTTTAAGAAGACTTCAATTAAAAGGGAAAGTCTTTATTTGAAGTAGGTGACAAAGCTTGGTTGCATGGTGTAGCAATTCCATGACGAAGCCTTTCCATTTTCACAACATCTTGGATGATGAAGACCGTACATGCTTTTCGTTCTCTGAGAGAAGTACGGCGAACACAAAGAAACATGAATGTGCTCACGTGCACTTATTATGCCAGAGTAATTCGTAATCAGTCCCTCAAAGTGATCCCGCTTGTTTCATCTGTTCCTTTCAGAGGGATTGGGGAGTTTTATCACACATTCTACTATTATGAGAAACAACCAGAGTAAAGAGAATGTTGAGCTGGATCTATTTAATGTCGAAACAACTCCCTAGCGCCAGGGAGGAAATTAGAGCGTGAATCAAATAGCGAACAGCAGTAGAGGGAAAAATTGTGGCTGCTACTAAGAATGCATAACTTGAGTAAGACCTCATTATTTCAAGTATCGCTTAGTTGTTGTTGTGAGCAAGAAAAAAGAGCTCCTGTGTTTAGTTTCTTAAGGGGAAAGCCTAGGAAACCAACACAAATCTTCCTCGCAAAGCCTCCTCCAGTCAATTCTCTTTTTTTCATCTAAATATCTCGCTGTACGTGCATGGCAGAGCAGGAGGTGGTGGTTGCGGAGCGGAGCCGACGAAGAAAGGAGTAAGACGATTGGGGTTGCCCAAATTCGCCGCTTAGAATTTTGTGGTTAGACACAGTTATGTATGAGCTTTTATCATGTAATTCCAGTGAACGACCAAGTTTATACTCGGCAGCATCAAGCAACAGAAAAGAAATGAATGTCAAAAGATGGAAAAAATGGAAACAGATTAGTTTACCTACCATTCTTCTGGTGAGCATCTTTCACTCGCTCTCATTCATGTACATCCTTAGAGTACGCACATAGATTCATTTTTGTGGTGATGCTGATGTGGGGCTGGCGCGCGCGTACGGTTACTGCATAACAAATGATGGATTTGAGGCAGGGAAAATTTATTCTGGAGAACGCTCCCATAATCCGATTTAAATTAAATTATTCAAACTCTCATATTGTGTGTGCGTGTAGGTTTGCTCATGCGTACATGAATTAGATGGAGTAAAGCATGGGTATTATTTTTTATCTCCATACTAATTTCAATAAGAATTGGCAAGCATTATGGGACCTGCAGATTGACACGGGAGTTCAGCTGACTAGAGAGCCTTTCTAATTTTTCAACTTATTGGGCTCAACCTCGTCTCAATTCTTTTACTTATTCGTTTCCTTTGTTCATCTTTTATGAATTCTGTGTTCCTCCCTTCCATTCCGTCGAAGCAGACTCCTGTCTTGGGGGACAATGTGACTTCCTTTATTTTTTTATTGAAGGATACTAGCTGGCTAGCCCATGGTAATTTTTGTTGCATGAATCTGATTTACTTTGTTGCTGCTGCTTCCGGCTGGCTGGGCTTCGTAGCACCATTTATTCAAATGTTCTAATTTGGGTTTCCTTCAGTTCATTCTACCTTCTAATGAGTAGTATCTTTCAGACTCCGAGATTTGCTCTAACCCATAGTAATTCTCTTCCAACTATTGAGAAAGAGGAAGCCCGCAATAATTCAAAGTTGGATTCAGCGGCTGGGTTGGCGAGCAATTCGTCAGCCCACCTCTAAAATACATACACATTGTTTAGCAAGTTGAAAATGAGACTTCTCAATAAAAACGAACGGTGAAATATCAACTACATCTATTCACTTAGACGTTTTGCTGTGCTGCTTTCAAAACACTTTTATTCTTGAATGTTGTACGGCACACGAATCGTTATGGCAGATCTTATTTTCATGTTGACAGCACATGTCTGTCGCAACTCGACAATAAGTGCGCATTACAAATGAAAGTAAACAAGTCTCAAGTTTCACTCCCTTTGCATTTATATCTATTTATCCAGGGGAAATGTCAGGAATTATTCTTAAGTTGATCCCAGGACAACCTCCCTCAAAGTTACCATTTTTTAACATTTCATCAGATGAGAGTAGTAATACGATTGGAGAAAAATCATGGTTGCTTGTAGACGTATAACATACGTTCTTTCCCTTAACTTTCCATCAGTGATTCTCAAAGATTGTTAGCAAACATGAAAAGGTTCGAAATGAAATGCTGAAATTACCTCCCAGTATCAACCGCAGAGAGTCAAATTCCGAATTCTTATCGCATTAGACTCCTTTCTTCTACTCCAGTTCATAAATCAATAGACTCGAAAAAGTAACGACTAGAAAGCTTTCCAGAATTTCGTGGAGAAAATACTAGACAGGCGAGGTTGATGTAGTTTTTCATTCTCCTAATTCCGCATCAGCCAACTTCTTCACCCTATCATAATAATATGCTCATAAGGAAAGTGGGCATTATTCAGACCTCACCTCAAGTCAACTCAAACATAGATATAAATCTCCAAACATTCATTATTGAAGCCATAATAACCTCAGCCGTAAATATAGCATAGTTAAGAACTCAGTTGGACAGCTTTGGTTTGATTTCTCGAAAATTCTGGTGAATCAAGTATATGCAATTATTGGTCATTGACACAAATTCGGGATAATGAGAAAGACTAGCCTAGTGGTCGCCACAAGAGGATTGCATTGAAATCCCGAAATTGCGGTAATGCTACCAGCCATTCAGTTGAGTACCTTCTCAGTTCAAATTCCAGTTACAATTTCAAGTGGTGTGAATGAGTGAACATGAATGAGATTGGTACCTATCCACCGTTTCATGACAGGCAAAGGTAGTGGTGCTTATTGACTGGAAAAGCAGCATTGCGGCTTTATGATGATAGCTGTTTCCCGGGAAAAAAATCCTCACGTCTTGTGGTTGTGGTGGTCCCTCGTCTCATTTCAGCGGGAGCTCTCAGGATTTGCTCAAGTTCAAGCAAGCTTATATTACCACTGAATTGGAAAGTTTTGAGTTTAGACACGGTCTATTTAATATTTTATTCTGATTAGTTAATTAGTACGGTGGCGATTCTTTTTTCTCCTGGAAAAGAATTCTACGAATTAGATGGAAGAGAGGAATTCATAATTCATGGCGAACTTTTCTTTTAAGCAAGCGGGAGGACGATGATAATGTTCACCGAGAAGCACTAAAAAATCCTCACGTCTTGTGGTTGTGGTGGTCCCTCGTCTCATTTCAGCGGGAGCTCTCAGGATTTGCTCAAGTTCAAGCAAGCTTATTACCACTGAATTGGAAAGTTTGGAGTTTAGACACGGTCTATTTAATATTTTATTCTGATTAGTTAATTAGTACGGCAGCGATTCTTTTTTCTCCTGGAAAAGAATTCCACGAATTAGATAGAAGAGAGGAATTCATAATTCATGGCGAACTTTTCTTTTAAGCAAGCGGGAGGACGATGATAATGTTCACCGAGAAGCACTTTTAAGTTTCATTATTTGCAAAGAGGCTCTCATTACTCTCCACTCCCCATTGAGACAGAGCCCAGCCTCTGGCAAACCTTCCGCACGACCGACTGTGCAAATGATGTGTAGCTAATGCAAGAAACGTTTTAATATTCAACCTGTGAGAAAACGCTTTCATTCACCTCTTGTTAGTTTTGACGAGAGAACTCCATTCCGGGTTTCTCACACTAGCGCACCAAACTGTTTTTGATGAGTTTAAAGCCCAGGCCACAAAAGTCATTTTGGAGGAGAAAAAGTGAGTTATTAGAGAAACTCACATGAGTGTCTACTTAATACTTGCATAAACTTAGCGAGTTTTTCTCTCCTTTCTTGTTTCCCAAGATCAGCGACCAAGCCAGCGAGCCTGCAAACAACCACCCGACCAGTCAACCAACCAAACGCTCCCGTTATTTATTCAGAAGATCATTCATAAGCTAAATGCCCCTTTCCATTCTTTCGACTCCTTTTAGGCCTAAGCCTGAAAAAACGAGCCATCAATCGGAAGAACGGTACTTAAGAAAGCGTTGGAGTGGAAAGTTGACGTTATGCGCTGGACAAACCAAATGGATTTCCGAGGTCGTTACTTCAAGTATTCTAGCAATGTCAGAAAGACTTTATGACCTTCCTGGGGATACAACATAATGTTAAAATGTTCATTTTATTCTAAAGTTTGCGCATTATTCTCCGCCTGTCATTTACTTTAAATAAGTGGCACGAAGGTAGAGCCCAGCACCATACCATTATGTTGCACTTATACTTACGTCCTCACAAGCATCCAAAGTAAGTAAGTATGTATAAAAAGGCGGGTTACGTAAGCTGATAGATGTATTTACCCACAATGCATAAAAACTTGTAAGGGGAAAGTTATTTTCGGAGAAAATACCAGTCATGTCAGTTATACTTATAATGGTACTGTTTGAATGCTCATCCGTACACGTACGGACGCTTTTTATGTACGGTCCTCCTGATTCTTATTGTGAGTGATAGGACTTTCTTTTATGTTAAACTCCATGAGTCTTTTTAGCCTCCGAGTCTAGCAGATCTGATCCGCTAGGAAGAAGAAAGAGAGGAAAAGAAACGAAGTCAAACCTTACGACCCACCTTGCTTGTTTCGTTGATTCCACGAATCTTTAAGGAAGATCCTCGGTTCTTTTTTCTCTTTGAATTTGCCCCACTTGTTTCCTTTCTTCTCGTTCTTACTTTTTCCGGACTTGGGTGTTCTCTGCTTTATGTAAGGAGAAAAAAAACAAGCAACAACTAAAAAAAGTATATCCCTCTGTCAAATTATCGTCAAATACCAGAAAACATTGTCATCATCTGGTACACGTCACTTTGGCTTCATTTGCTGCACAAAGGCAACTCTCCAGAATTCTATGAGACTTTTTCCCACCGCACACGACTCCGACTACGACTCCTTAAATCCTTAAAGACAAAGGGCTTACTCGTCTCAGCACAAACTTCCTTTTTTGATTATTGCGTGTACAATAAAGGGAAAACAAATGTTTTTCCTTGGCTCTCCTAATTTATCAAAAGAGTCCAGGAGAGCAGAACCAAGCGGGGTATTGAATAAATTGGACAGACTTTCATCGCTTATTAATACCTATACCCAGTTTAAACTGATGAGGAGGTTGATGATGATGATGATGTAAGGATCCAAGAGTAAGTCATTATTTTCTCATTCCAATTTCTAGCTTTCCCATCTTCCCCCAACAAGAGTGAGTCGTGGTCGAATGTCTTCTCAGGAATGGGAAATAAGTACATATTCTCTGTTAGTACAAGAGAACGAGCGACTTTAGTGAATCCTGAGAAAGTCAGGGAAGCCCCTGACTGCAAGAGAAGACACGCATGCATGCAAGGAGCTACAAATGGAATTACTTGTTTCTCTAAAATCGACTTAAGTATTCCCAAGCTCCTCGCTTAACTAATTAGCCGTAGTATATAGTATGTTCATTGGTCATTGGTCTAAAACTTGAGATTGTGATTCCCATGCGCTCCCCTTGTGCTCACTCATTAATTTCCTCATCGTAAACAAAATGTTCTTCTTGAGTGGTTAGTCGTTCATTGAAACTAATAATTCGTCATCATGTCTTCTGCAAGCTGTTCTCATGATAATAAATAACACCAGTCCGTGGCAACACAGGGGAAAAAATAGACCACCACCGGCACATAAAACGGAAGGGAGAGTTGCAAAAAAAGGAACGTTCGCTTTCTCTTCTCTATCTCAGAATAGTAGTAATAACATCGGGGAGGAAAGAAGAGTTCCGCCAAGCTTTTTTATTAAGTTTTTGTCTTGTCACGGCAAATGTTGTATGCATTAATATGTGTATATCCGCATCCATCCCCAGCAGTGCGACCAATGCACACGCCATATTTATTACTCGAGAGGAAAAGTTGTGTGGGAACTGGTGTTCTCACACTCTAGCCATCGTTCCCTCCTAGATAGTGGATAGGCTCACATTCTCACAAAGAAACATTTGAAAGAAAATTGTCCTCCTTGTGACTATAATTTATGACCAAAGAAAATTGACTTTCCCCAATTCTTCCCATGGGCTTCTTTCACACTCTTGTTATTTTAATGATAACGAACTAAGTCCACATCCAAGTAGCGGAGTGAGGCCACTCACTCGAAGAAAAGATGGAGTTAAAAAATGCGATCTCGATTTCAGATACATGACATAATTGTGGTTTCCTCGCATTATTCGAGGCAAGAGCTGAACGTGAAGGATTGAATGGTCATTAGGGGTCACAAAGAGGGAGTATGGCTGGTGACATGTGGACAAGAGCACATTAAAAGTCACCGAAATCCTATACGTACGTACTCCATAAAAAAGTTATCTCATTCTGTCTCCTTAAAAAATACGATCTCCAATTCAAGTCATAGTATAGTGTACTTATGTATATACGATTTCGGAAAAAGGTATATTTCTGAGCCGAAAAAAAGAAAAAATGGGAAAACACAACTTAAATTATAGATCCCTGTGTGAGTGGATCATAATATGTAAAAAGAAAAAAAATGGGAAAACACAACTTAAATTATAGATCCCTGTGTGAGTGGATCATAATATGTAGTTTGTTTTAATGACTGCAGACATTCATGACATTAACCCGTTTGTAGCGTAGCGCCAAAAGAACGGGAGATTGTCACCAGCACGTTTACTAATTTTTTGCCCGTGTTCCCGTCTCATTTCGCTCCCTGAGTGCTGTAAGGAGAACTTTACGTGAAACAATGCCACTCGGATTGGTGATACATGAGAACGATAAAGAAATACAAGCTTTTAAGACCAAAAAACGGGACAAGAAAGGAAGGCGCATTCGAGAATGTATTATAGACATTTCTATTACTATTTATGTATTTTTAACTCATTCATTCAACTTTTTTATGTGTGTAGCAGGGTTCCGCATGGTTCCACATGATACTGTTCCGGAGTACCCGGGCCATACGAAAGGAGAAGGAGGAAGAATGGCTTTGAGTTTTGCGTGTGAAGTTCTTTTCCGTCTTTTTAAAAAACAGTCCGCTCTCTCAAAAGAAAAATGAAACGAGTAATTCAAGAATCACGTAAAAGTGGTTTTCCTTTCCAACTCGATCCTTCCCAACTGATGGTGGGGGTATGCTACAATAAGTATGCCAAAAGGAAAATATTTTTTCGAGGAAGTACAAATTGAGGCTGCCATTACTGCCATTACTTTTTGGCCAATACTACCACTACTCTTACTACTAAAGCCACAGCCACGGCCTGTACCGTTACCCAAAAGTATATTAGTAGTGGTGGAAGTATGTCGATTGTCGACTCACGGAGAGAAAAAAGTTTCTTTCATTTGGCTTCTGGGATAGATCAGACCTCAAAGGGCGCGTGCCATTGCATGCGTGTATTTGTAAGTAGTGTTCATGTGCGATACGCCTCCAGTACTTCCATAAATAACGAATTTCTTTTATACCTTGATGTCATGCAATCTGGAACTTATGTTTGTTTCTTCCTTATTCAAGCCTATAAATATATTCATGCTTCCTGGACCTCATATACACACAACATTGCTATTCTGCTTAACATGAATTCGTCAATTTTGGACGGCTACGGGCAACCAGATGAAATGGATTAAAAGCGAATTTAAAAGCAATCTCTGGTGCAGTTACACGGAGATAATTGCTGATTCATGTCATAATTTCGCGCTACATTCGGAGCGCGACAAAGGGGGAAAATGTTGTCACGTACAGCTGTGTAAAATGCATAAATTTTTGTTGAAGATTTCCTTATGAAATAAAACACGCCTCGTAAAAAGGAGCTGAGAGGCGCGAGATACTTATTCTTCGAGTCGAAGTTGAGATTTGCAGAGCTTCCCACGAGACACGACTACGGGGGAGGCGGCAGACAACAAGGATATTTTTTGCTCACTCACACTCGTTGCATATTTTATTCTATCCCGTTCCCCGTAACCATTTCACACCATTTTGGCGAGAATTAAGCAGTGAAAACATCCGCCTTTAAGGTTAAGTCATTGAGAAAAGCATGCGTTCTCAAGGCAGGATTTTGTTTCGAGGGAGGGTCGAAAATAAATAGTATTTTGAGAAATAGCATCACTCTTAACTCACTATCGCAGCTTGCTGCTCTGCTTAAGCGGAATAATGAGATCAGTAGGAAAAGTCGCTTACCGCTGTTGTCTTACTGGGGAAAAGCCCGCGGAAAATCGAGGGGACGAAAGAGCGCAAAAATACCGTAGGAACTCGACATATGCATTGTAAGGGATATAAAAAAGATGGAAGTAGAGATGACAACGACTAGGGTCGAAAAATGAATTTTTTTGAAGGAGGAGGAGAAGAAGAATAGGAAGCCGAAAAGCAAACAATTACATTTCTTGACGTTCTCATTGTATTGCCTCCATAAGCCCGTGTGGCTCGGAAGCCTTCCAGCGCGAGGAACTTCGAAACCACGGAGGTAAGTAAGCACCTACGTAAGTATTTCATATTTTCTGCCTCCCTTTCACCACCACCCTTTATCAAGTCGTAAGTCGACTAAACAAGCGTAAGTACGTTGAGGAGGTAGGGTCATATATTAATAACGGAATTAATTTATGCAACAACAGTCCCGTTTTTAGCATGTCCATTCACTCATTTGCTGGAAACTTTTCGTCATTTACGCGCCAAATCTTTTATCATACCAACCAGCAGCTAAACAAATAGCTCTCTGGGGAATTCCCCAACGATGCTGAGTGAGTAGAAAGAAAAACCCAAGAATATCTTCCTTGTCCAATCCGCACTTGCAAACTTACTCGCAAACAATATGCCAGAACGTAATTTTTATGCATCTCATGACAATATCTAGATCAAGCGTGGCAATATATTAATAGCGGAATTAATTCAAACAACAACAGTCCCGTCTTTGGCATGTCCATTCACTCATTTGCTGGAAAGTTTTCGTCATATACGCGCCAGATCTTTTATCATACCAACCAGCAGCTAAACAAATAGCTCTCTGGGGAATTCTCCAACGATGCTGAGTGAGTAGAAAGAAAAACCCAAGAATATCTTCCTCGTCCAATCCGTACTTGCAAACTTACTCGCAAACAATATGCCAGAACGTAATTTTTATGCATCTCATGACAATATCTAGATCAAGCGTGGCAGGAAACGTAACCAAGAGATGAAGTGTGAAATATAACCATGTTACACGTCATGTGCTTTAGCGGTCAAGCCAAGCAATAAATACTGGTGTACTGAAAAATGTAGAAGTAAGAAATAAAAGATAACTCGTGCGTCTACTTACTACCCTCCACAAAACCACCAACCAGCCAGCCAACCGAGGAATTTTTTCCCCAACTCGAAAAAGCAACAAAGAAATGTCCAAACCCACTTAAACCAGCAGAAGCGTGTTGTGGTACGAAACAATAAATTACTTTCGCTACTAGTTCATTAGTTGACTGGGGAAATATCTCTTATCTCGAAGCAATAACAATAGCAACGAACCCAGTGCCACGGCATCAGCAAGCCTACCATATAAACTTAACTCGGTCGTGTAAGTACTTACAAAAATGGATGTGTACACTCAGATTTCACCGGATTAATTTTCTCCCTTATCTCAACGAGACGCCCTGCGTTAGCTCGCCTCGATGGAATCATCATCGCTAATACAATGTAAATAGAGCTTATTGCTCGAGCAAATACTTATTCGATACAAGTTGGTAAAGATAAAAAAGGATGTTATTTATTTCTATTGTTTGTTCTTCCACGATATTGTTAGTTTGTCCTAATTTATCTATTTGATTCTTTCAAATAAGCATCGCATCGCTTATTCAGATTAATTATTGTGCGCCTATGAGGATGACAGGGGACAAAATGAGACTTCCCATATTTCATTACTCTCCTCGTTTGAGTCATAAGTGTAGTGCTCTCAGAAGCAACCAATATGAATTGCGAAGATGTTCTTGGCCCGGATTGAAATTGTGGAGGTGTTTCCACATTCACCAAAAAATTTATGGCGCGCACCCTACAACTACTATTACTAACTTAGAACTTTTTCATGAAAAAGTAGGCATGTACTCACTTACTTTTCTTGACTTTCCTGCCGAGTATTGTTCCGCCTAGAGAAAAAAAGAGAATTTTATTCAAAGAAAATATAATGTCNAAAAAAGAGAATTTTATTCAAAGAAAATATAATGTCACTGCTCTTTTTTCATGATGTGCTGTCCTGCTTTTTCTCCAGAATATTCATACAGGGAACGTGATGAAAAGCTTAAGACATTTTTTGTTCCCCCTCATTTTTTCCTCTCTTTTGGAGTATTATTATTGCCGTTAACAACACTGAACGTTTGAAAGGACAAAGCACTTCTAGCCTTTTCATATCTAAAATAAATTAGTGTGCTCAACCTGAAAACGAGCTTTTCATGCTGGTCTTGCTGCGCACTGAAAACGTTTCTACACACGTTTCCTATATCGAGATGCCTGAGCATAACTTTCCATTTCCCAGAATTATGGGAAAGAATTAGCCCAACGTTTATTTGGGGACGTAGTGCCTTTTTTCGGAGTCACATACCTCCCACCACAAGATATGATAGGAAGAAGCATGGTGATTTTTATGCAACTTTTCTATTAAAGCTTTCCTTCTCCTTGAGAACATCTCCGTTGTTTCACGACAAAAAAAAGAAGAAGCGAGCGAGATTGCTTCTAAATTCAGAGAACTAAATAGCTTTTTTCCTCCTCCCTCTCATGTTTTGACGTACAAGAATTTTCTTTTGCCCATGCACAAAGTTCGCACAACAAGCCGATAAATTATGAAAACATGATGGATTATACAAAAAACGCGGATACATTATAGGAAGCATAAGAGAAGCTAGGAAGAATTGCCATAATTTTAGATAAAAAAATAGAGCTTTTACCTGCAAAAACTGGCTTTCCCTTCCTCGTTCTCCTCGGTGAGCTCAGCTCAGCTCCTCCAGCCCAGTTTGGTGGCTCTGCTCTGTCCGGAATTTATATAAATGCAGAAGAGTATTTTATTCAGTGACAGGTATATTTTTTTTGCATGCAGCTGTCGCCTAAAATCGCCTTTGCCGGACTAGGAATTGTACATTTTCTGCTTGCCACTTCTTGTCTCTTTATTCCCATCTACTCTAAGTTTTTTACGGGAGAGGTATGTTGTAGTCTATGAATCACCTTGCAATGATTTTTTGTTCTCTCTCGCGCGGGCAGTAAGCCTTAATAATGGAATATCTGTCCTGCCCTTTTGTTCCCTAAAATGTGTCAGTTGATAAATGATTCAAAAAGTCAATAGGTCAGCTTCCCCAATGTTGTGCTCTCCGTTCTGTTCTCGCTCTCCCTCATGCTTTTTTCTTGCCAGCTGATTTGATTTTGAAGCAGAGAGACTAGAAAACTCGAGTCAGTTGATGACAAGTTCTTTGCATGCTTGCCCACGTGTGCTACTTGCTACTCCTGTTACACATTTTTTTTTACCATATCCTACCCCTCAACTTTCTCATTTTCTCTGCTCAACGATCCCCCTCTAGCTCAGTCAGTGAGTTTGCTGGAAGGAACCTTATCAACGCTGAATTTTTCTTTTGAATAGTGAGTGTTGGTGTGTGATGATCAATGAATAGGGATTCTTGTAGGGACTTTGACAGGTAGGTAAGCAGTTCATAACAGCTCGCTCCGCAACCAGTTTAGTTTCTCACCTCGAGTGTGTCAAGATGCTTATCTAAATTATGACAGTTCTCTGGAAAGTGATGCCTCAGCTCAAAAATCTGTGCATAAAAAGTGATTTCTTCATTGAAAGTCTACACGATGGGAGGGGGAGGAGTGTAAAGAAATGTGAGAAAGCTTGGGGGACCCTCTACGTGGAGAGGTGGATCATTTGCGTTCAAACAAGTAAAACAATCGTGGGTAATAGATTTTACCTTTTTTTCTGGTGACGTTTTGCGGTGTCGGTTTCACAGTCGCTATTTTTAGCGATGCCACACACCAAGCCACGCAGACCCACGCCACAAACACGAGATATCTCTTGGAGTTGGTGGTGGTGTTGGAATGGTGTAGCGATGTGTAAGTGATACGCCGCTAGAACTGGAATGGAAGAACGATGTTCGTAGACAGGTGTAAACGGGAACAAGAGTGTTTGTGGGCAAACAACGACTGAAAGAATCAGGATTCGATGCAGATGAGATGAGATGCTTTCTAGTTCACTTGGAAATGCGCTTTCTCCGCCACGGAACACACGACAGTAGTGGGACAAGGATTAACTTACTGGATGGTACTTAAACCATATATCTCTGCAAATGAAGAAATGACAGTTTGTGCTTCCAATTAACAAAACAATTGCATTAGAGAATTTTTTGTCCCTTTCACTCGTCTACAAAGGTTTGACTCAGCTTCTGTCTCTGGGAAATGAAGTGGCTTCTTTTGACACGAAGTGGGTATGTTTTGTTTGCGAGGAAAAAAGAGTTGATTCTTCCTTTATTATATGTGTAGGGAAACTAGATGAAAATTTCATGAGAGCGCAGGTGAAACTGCGTGTAAGGATGATAATAAAAGGTCTTATAGTGTTTCCTTCCTTCCTTCCTGTTTCTATATTTTCCTCCTGTCGCTTTCAACTCAGGAATAAAGTGGATCATCGACAAAGACCGTCATAGAAAATAGTGAAGGAGCAGAGTGGCATCAAACGAGCATCGTTGTATTTCATCGTGTTTTCCCTCCCTTTACTTCTTCCCGTATTTTGCCACTTTCACTCACACTATCAATCCTGTTTATTATGTAAGTAAGTGAGAAAAGTGTATGATAGTAGTTGTCGTCCTCCTCCTGCTCGTCGTCGACGACTACAACTACGACGATGACTTCGTGTTCCCCTAAGTTTCAATTCGTTCAAGCCCAACTTTGAACAGATTTGCTGACTTTTTCATGCACCGTCTTTTTTTACCGACGACGGGGCAGTAAGTTTTAGAGTGGGGAAGTGAGAGATGGAGAGACAAAGGAAAGGCAGAGTATTTTTTTGTTGTTTTTTTGCTGCTTAAACTTCTTCCTTACTCTGGAATGCTGATATCATTTCTATTTTACTGTTCGACTATTCAACTAGAAAAACTTTTGTGTGTTCTTATCCATTTCGCTCCTCACTCATGGTTTTTTTTGCATGAGCTATTGAAGTAGAGGGAGTGGGATACTGAAGAAGAGGAAAAGTGCCGCTACTCGCAGCTACCACCACTACTGCTACCACTTGAGGCAATTATTTTCTTGATATGCCCCTCTCCCCCCGACAAGCTTCGCTTACGTCCTCTTCTCAAGACTCGCGAAAGAAAGGAGGTGTACAATAATTGTTGTCACTGATGCATATGCAGTCGTTCCCAATGTCTATGAGGAAGATGATGATGATTTGCTTTCCGCTCGAACACACCAGCCAGTCTCCCTGCAACCGTGTGAACAGTCATTTAAAAATGATCAAATCATCATCGATCTAAGAAGAAGAAGATCTCGATCAGTAGAAAACTATGGAATGCGAGGTCGACCATGCTTGCAATGCCATGCCAGACCTTAGTCGCTTCCTCGGTCCTTTCCCACCAGAGTAAAATACTTCTTTTTATTATTTATCAGAGAAAATCGTGCTTACGTCTCAGCTTACCTCAGTGGTCCATCGGAGTATTGAAGGTGG
>JAHZNH010000709.1:0-14778 GCA_027744355.1 Tyrannoseira gladiata
AAAGTTTTCATCTGCAAAATGCATTTTTTGTTGTTGCTGATGCGAACCATTGGCACTTTTAGAGGAGGGAGGGGAAATAGGGAATCTTCCCTGAATTTTTATTAGCTTTAGCCGAGCAGCTGTAAATTCATAAAAATCGTTTCGTCACAAACCAACACCAAGACCACCAGAGCAGAGTAGCAACGGCAACCGAACTAGAGTGAACGTGAACTGTGATTGGAGAAGTAGTAGAAGGAGGTATGTAGTTTTGTGCATGGGAGCAAGGAAGCCTCCTAGGCAAGACAAGGAAGCAAGAGTAGCTTTTTTAGTGTCTGATAAAGGTAGGGGATTCCTACCAATGTCATTTTAATATTTTTAAGACGCTTAGTTAGTCACGCTTTCCCATCCTTCCTTGTTCACTCACTCACTCCTCTCAGGAATGAATGCGGGAGGGAAAAAGGATGAGGAGAGAAAGGCAGCAGGAAAAGTAATAAAAATTTTCTCTCTCTCTTCAACACTTGTTAGCATTCTCACAGAGGGGGAGAAGGAAATGAGAAAGAAAAGGTAAAAAATGGCACCGAATAATCAACATAGGTGGCTAGATAGGTCTGAACTAAAACCATTTTCTTTCTGTGGAAAATGGGCGTGCGGGAAAAAATGTATAAATGCTAATAATACAGCGCATCCAAACTACTAACTGCTACTTCTCCCTTATTTTTATTTCTTTTTTTTCCCAGAATTTGAAAACGAACATTTGAAAAGGAACTGCTTGATTTGTTCCTTTTAACTCTTGCAAGAAGAAAAGAAATTGACACAAGGCAAAGAATAAGAAAGTTAAAGGTAGGAAAAATGCTATGCGAGAGATACATACTTAAACTGGGAAGAAACACTGCAGAGGGGAACTCTAGCATAAAATATTAAATGGAGACCTGTGTCGCGGTGAGTGGTGACGGCAGTGGTGGTGGATGCCACGCTTTCTCGTGTATCCTCAATTTTTCAAAGAAATGAGGACTCGCAAGGTTTCCATTTGATAAAAAAAATACGCTCCTCTCCCTCCAACTTGAACTAGGCTTAAGGATGAGAGATGGAATCGAATTGAAAAATGATGGTAATAATATACAGTAAATTAAAGTATGCAGTTTATTATCGGGAATTTATTCAGGGGAAGGAAATAAGGGAAAATGAGAAAATACCAACAGTGAACACAGGACTTCGCATAGGTTAGAATACCCTACCTCCTGTCAAAGAATAAAAGTAAGTAAGTGCCTGGGCCGAGGAACCATTTCGCTTTTAAGAATCCACTTTGGTTTGGTGAGACGTTGCTGGAGTTGGAGTGCAGAAAATTTTGGGGAAATATCATGGAGAAAAAACATCAAAGGCTGGAAAGACCTTGCTTTTCCTGAAAAGGAAATTGTGTATCTGTTTTCCGTGGAAGCTTGGCTTTTTTCTAAGGGACAGAAATGTCGTTGGCCTCCACCGACTCATTTAATTACATCTGAAAAAAACTATGAGGAAAGAAAAGGCATATAGCACATTTAAGTACCTACCTCTAACCAAATCAAAATCGATCTTTTGGCTTCCCCTCCAAGGAACAAGATTTTTTCTTGAGCTGGGATGATGATGGGAATGGGGATGTGATTGAACTGTAAAGTTTTCCCTTCCCAAGTCACTCTTTAGCTGGGGGAAGTTTGGAAAAGTTTAAGGGGAAAAGGTCATGATTCATTATTGAATTTCTTTTCCTATTTGGATAGCCCCCAAGGGATCAAATTGTGTTTTGGTGATAAAAGGAAGACCTAAATTTTCCCATTGAGCACATAACATAGATTTCGAGAGATTGCGTGTTACTTACGTAGTACATCACATCACTTCCTTAAACCGCTACATAGTTTCTATATACACCCACACAGTTTTCACTTCACTCTATTTTTGGGTCTGGGCTGGAATCTGGAGTCTTGAGTAGGGCTCAAGATTATTACGAGTTTTAATGGAAAAAGCCAACGAAGAAAAAAATTGCTTTTTACATGAATAAGCTCTTAGCCTCGTATCATGATTGTGATTAGATAGGCCCAACGATTACTTACTACTCGTCGAACCAATCCGATCCGATCTGTGCTCAAAGCAGGACAGGACCAATCAATTTTTTCTTCACTGATGGAGAAAGTCAATGAGTTGAACGGAGTAGTAGTATTTGTGATTCCGTAAAACTTGAGTTCCGCCATGGACGAAGTAACATTTCCTGGATTGGGTTTATAATTTATAAGTATCATTTAAAAAAAAAAGATTGCATTTAATTATAAGGGGAAATCCAAACTAAGCTCCAGGAAGGAAGCAAAGGAATTTTTTCCAGGGTTGGGAGATTTATTAAGTAGACTAGCCTGGCTTCTCATTACTGGAGTGGAAAAATTATATAAAACGTAAAGTAGGAAGTAGGCAAGGGAGTCGTCAGGAGTGGTTACAGTTACTACTACGACTCCCTTTTCATAAGGCAACAGGATGGTTCATTATTTCATCATTATCTGTCTGTAAAACTCTCTTGTGAGACCATTCAACCGTTGATTAATGATTGCACGTAAAAGTATGCTGGGAAAAAGTGGGTATAATTATGTTAGGAAAAGAAGTCTTCTCCTCCCTAAGCTGAGACGGGTAGCTCCTATCTTTCCCAAAGTTTACTATGGAGTATACCCACAGCTTCAATGGTCCTCGCTGATAATGATTACCAGGGGTAGGTACCTATTCTTCATAAATTAATTCCAATTTCATTTACAAGACGAGAAAAAATTTGCTCAGAAAAGGATGGAATTTTTAATGTTGAGTGAATGATACTCATCTCTGCACTGGCGAGTAGTTGATGGCATAAATCAGTCTGAAGAAATCTGATTATAATATAGAATTTAATTATGGATGCGGTTAGGCAGCACAGATAAAGTCTGTATATAAGCACGGCCTTGCATAACTTATTAGTATGGAGCTAAATAAACTTTATATAACATTACCCATAACCAATCCAACGTAAGCACTCAAGCTTAATTCGGTCGATGGATGGGTGGTTGTCGAAGTATCTTTTGAAAAAAGTTTGGATAGTACTGAACTTGTATTAGTAGTCTCTTCCAATTTCGCCCGCACGTGTGATCAAAGTCTACGTATTCGTTGATGTAATTTGGACTTGTAGCAATTTCGATACGCTTTTTGCATTGAAAAGAACAAATTATTTATACTGTAATTTTTGAATGCACTTGATTGTACTTATTTAATTGACGAGGCTCGTTTTTAGCAATCACTTACATCACTACTGCAGGTACATTTTCCTTTTTTGTACTGGTTTGTTCAATCTCATGGCCAAAAAGAGTGTGACATGGCCTGTTAATGCATTAAATACGACAGTTTTGTGTTGACATCAAGGCCAATTACCAACATGCAGTTATTTATAGTAACATCGACGCAAAAACTGGTGGAGGTTTTCAAGGTTGTAATGTCAAGTGACTTCAACGCGGATGGGAAACGTGACATCCTAGCTTTCAAATTCGTTTAAGGGATGAGCTGCCCCACCCAATTATTGTCTTGTCTGCTGAAAGCGACATAGCAAATATTCTAATAGCCCGAGGTGTATTGCTATTGTCAACTGTCCATCAGTAATGAATAATCGATCAGGAAACGTTGAAATATGCATGCACTCGAAGCCCGAATTGGTCATTTGACCTACCTCATTTCCACACGCCCAGTGCAATCCAGCAATCATTTAATTTGTAAGCGGCCCACGGCCTACCCACTCTTTTCCAAAACGATTTTCTTTGTTCCTTAGGAAGCCTCTCATTTTCACGATTTGTACTTTCCATGGCGTACAGATAGCCTTGCTCGAGTACTTTTTGTTCTTGAAATGGAGTACTTTTTGCTCGTCTTTGAAAGACCGGCTTTCGTACTTAAAAATCCTAATTACTTAAGATGATATCTACCTACCTACTTGAGTTGGAGACTTATTATGTTTGTCCATGATTTGGACCGGAGTGCTCTGATGAGAAAAACAACATCCAAATTTTTATGGTGGGAAAACTACTTGCCCGAGAAATGTACCGCATTACTGGTGCACAAGCAAGCAAACACATTTCTCTTTAATTATTTCGACCTAGCCGGCCCTGTCTTGCCCCGTTGTTTGTTTCAAGGCGTAAAACAATCAATCTTCTAAATTGCTCAGCGGCTATAATCATCATAATGGAATTTATATTCGAATTGCGCTGGAGTTGCTGTGACCCACATTCACTCGGAATTTGCTGGGCAGGTCGATCCTCTCCTAGGAAAAATTACATACTCGCCTGTCTGCCCACTCACTCGCACCGAATCCAACTCAATTCCTACTTACCAGTAGGCACTGGGAAGAATGTATGGGGTCGTAAAAAGTGTTTCTTACGTGATTTCCCCATTTTATTATATTATTCCTCCTCCATCTTCCCAAACAATGGAATGGGCTCTGCCGTCTTTACGTGTACGGGTGTACTTAACCAATCTATTTATTATTCAATAAACGTATGGTAATAAAACTCTTTATTCCTTTCACCACCATTCAGCAATAAGAACTATAAGCTGGGATCGAGACCACTTCTTCTATTTACAAGAGCGCTCTTGATGACTTCGCCCCACTAATATTGTTCTCCTAGAGAACTTAAATTACGTTTTCGCCCTTACAAATATTTACTGTAATGCTAATGTAACTGATTGTGACTATGACCTGACTCGAGGGAGCGAGCGCGTACTCTGTTCGCCCTCTCTTTCTTTTTAAAAAACGATCCCGTAAACATTTCATTTCCAATATGCAAGCACATGCATGAAATGAATTGAGCGCTCGCTATTGCTACCGCTCCAAGGGAAATTGAAACAAAAAGTCATTGTGAGAGTCTCTGGTCCTGACTGTGCGTGCATTGACTTGACGTACTTCCCCCAAGATTCGCATCTCCTCCCTGTTTCGCTTACGCCTTTTCACGATTGAAATTTCCGGTCGTATTTTCATCAAAAGACGGGCCCATGTAGATAAACAAGGACTTTCTCTCAGTCAATCCTATACCCAAAAGTGCGGAGTGAAAGGGGAATGAGCTTATATTTTACTGCCCTTTCTGATAAGTCGTCGCTCGTCGTCCATTTTCCATTACTGCTCTCTCGCTCTCCACTCCTACACTCACGATAAAGTCCGGTCCAGTCTACCATTAGTGTTTTTTCTAAAGAAGTAGAGAAAACTTGAGCTTAAGCACTTCCAGTCTCAAAGTCCAGTCTGAAGGTCATAAATCTATTATTATGTTATTGTTCTCGGGAAGAGTTGTAACTTCCTCTTCAAATGAGTTTGTGTACATTTTTCATCCTCCTCCATTGATTATCCGGTGGAGGGAAGCGAGGCAGGGGAAATGTTGAATAATACACAAACAACCACTGCTTTTTTCCTATGATCCAGTCTAGTTTAGTCCAATCCAGTTAAGTCCACTCTCATATCATGTCTTGAATTAATACAGCGTTATTCACAAAAGCGAGCTCACATTTTTGAGATCCTCTTTTTTCTTCGTTTTCCGGACTCAGAGTGCGTTTCCTCTTTGCTCATTGCATATATGCAAAAAATGCGTTTTCCTCCCTTAAGCATGTCGTTGCTCATTGTGAAGCTTGCTTTTTTTCTGGTTGGGTGCGGCTTTGTATGTGGTGGCTTTCAGCAGCAAAAGTTGTAGCAGTACTGGCATTACTATTTACTACTACTACTACTACTCCAGCAACCGCTTCCTGGGAGCAGTGCCTTACTTAGTTGCTTGCTACTCGGAATAAAATTATTGATTTTTGATAAAGACCCGCATCTTATGCCATTTGGCCTGCTCTTTTTTTACTCCCGCGAAGCGATGCCATGCGATGCCAAGTCAAGCCAGGAGTGGAGTAAAGTATGCATGCAGACTACTACCATGTTGCAAATGTGTTTGAGCCGCTGGATGGAGTATTTCCTCCTTTTACTGGTAGTATTCCGCCGAGGAGTAATATTAGAAAGTTTCACCATGCCAGAAAAACCCCCATTTGTTGGGGAGGAGGTTGGTGGTTCTTTCTTCGCAAAAAAGGAAGAAGAGCAAACGAAAAAAAACTGCTTGAGAAATCCTGGCTTTGTCCAGCAAAAAAATCGGTTTTGCAAAGGAGTGGTGTGTGTGTGCATCGTACAGAGAACAGGCGAAGGACCCGGGTAATTCAGCCAGGCCACAGCCAGCCAGCCAAGCCAAGCCACTGAAACCTTCTTTTCACCGCATGTACATATCTCCATCCATGTCGACTTCGACTCGTATATTCATAATAATCTCTTTTCTCTGTCTGACCGGGAAACCCGAAAAAAATGGGGAGGATATAGCTCTCCAGTATCATATCATAGCCAAAGCAATCATTCTTTACGTTCGAGTACTATATTTAGGTGGGTAGGTACTCGTTCTTTTCTACCTTGCGAGCCATTCAGAAAACTGGAAAGAGGATAAGATTTCTAGCTGAACCTACCCAAACGCACTCAAAAGCAATGGCGAACTCAAAAGACCTCTATATTCCCTACAAACCTATATTTTGCCTCCCCGAGCGTAGGTTTTTTTATTCCTCTAGGAAGTACAGAAATGGATGGAGGGAGAGGAACTACAAATGACAATCCTCACAAAAAATAAATTGTCTTCTCCTCATTTCCATTGTTTACGTCTTCCATTCACTCTTTTTAATTTCCGTCGATGTAATACGACGTGGAAGTTTTAGTGGGAATACAGTTCTACTGCCATACATAGATTNTTCCGTCGATGTAATACGTCGTGGAAGTTTTAGTGGGAATACAGTTCTACTGCCATACATAGATTCACTGATTTTGGGGTTTCCATTTTCACCAAAAACTTTCAAGCAGAAGTGAACCGGATAAGGCATGTACATATATTGCGTATCTGTGAAAAATGAGCGAAGTGTTTTGCTTTCTTTTTTATTGAAACAACACCACAGCACAGCGAAAGAAGAACCTTCAGGCTTCTTCTCGCTGAATGAGTCTGTCAGTGAAATGTATGATGCATATATATGTATCAGTTCTGTTCGTGGTAGATAGGAGAAAAAACTTTCTTCCTTTTGTTTTTCGTCCTCCTCCAAAACTTGTAATTTATTCTCCACGGATGATAGTAGTAGTGCTCCAGTTTCTGTAAATAAATAGAGAATGACGACAAATAATTCTAACTTTAGTCGGTGACATTGAAGCGGAAGAAAGCGGATGCGTAAAAGGGGAGCATAACAAGACCGCAAGCAAAACGTGGAACAACTTTCTTCATCATTCAGTCAAGCAGGGTTATGACAGACCACGCAAAAAAGTTTATTGCGAAATTACAGGGCCGAAACTAAAAGTGGAAGAGTAGCAAACAACTTGCTCTGTAATTTTTTATTGGTTGATTTCAGCATTCCAANGGGTTATGACAGACCAGGCAAAAAAGTTTATTGCGAAATTACAGGGCCGAAACTAAAAGTGGAAGAGTAGCAAACAACTTGCTCTGTAATTTTTTATTGGTTGATTTCAGCATTCCAAGCATGTATCATCTTTAAGTTGTACTATTTATGTGTGTGCGTATCAGTTAGCAGGAGAAAGTTCAACTACTTTTCCCATAAATACATAATAAACCATGTGGAATCAAAAAAAGCTTGTTAAAGTTGAAGCTCAAAGGAAAATATTTATGATGTTTATGTTTAAATCCCTCATTTTCTATCAAGTAATCAAGATGAAGTTTAACTTCCTTGTGAATCGTGTTTCAACTCATGTATTTACGTAATGAGAATCAGATTCAGACATGTATTTAGTAGAAATCACTTATGCTTTCGAGCAAAAATTATGAAACGGTCTAGTCTATTTGGCCTGTCACTGACTTTACGATTTCTTGAAAATTTCCTAATGAAGTAGGCCATCGTGGGATTTTTGCTGACTGATTGATTTGCATAAAACATTTTGAGCGGTCCATGTCTACAAAATACCTATGTTCTTGATATTTGGGTGAACATCTTGTGGAAAAGAGTCAATATTCGGCATTGAGACGGTTAAAAAGTAAAACGATGACATGAAATCCATCCATAAAACAGAATGACATTATCCCCTTCCGTCGATTGTTAGAGTCCTATTCTCCATCCTGCTTCACTCTTGGCTTAGCTCCTATTTCGTAACCGTAATCCAATCCTCTAATCTCAAATAAGAGAAAGTAGGTTTCTGTGATATTCAATTCCTTGAAACAGAATCAAGTACGGAAGATCTGACGATGAAAGAAATAGAGACTCGGTCGCGGAAAACTACCTACCTACCGTCCTATCTTGAATGGTCTCCACACTCTCGAAAAGTCATCTTTTTTTTGTGGGATAGGATCATCATCATCATTTTGGATGAAACTGCGTCTGCACTACTACTAGTAGTGTTGCAAAGTAAAGAAAGGAGGCAAGAATGAATTCTGCTTCTGAAAAAGTACATGATATATAATGTGTAGCAGTAGTGGTGGTAGTGGCTGGAAGAATTTGCTGACACACTTTTCTTCACCTCGTTTTCCTCTTCCGCTGTTGGCGGAACATGTGCTTACTTTACTGTAGAAGTTAGTAGTACCGTACTCTCTTACTTGCTCGCTTTACTCACCCACTCCTTCGCAGTTTTTTTGCGAGGAGGAGAATGAGCTAAGATGAATAAGTTAAGGGAATAAAAGATGAAAACTGAGGATGAGGAGTCGGGGAATTCGCTGAGAGAGCTGAGCAGCTTCAATCTTTAAGTCAGTGGGAGTTGTAGCATAGAAATACTGGTGAATGCTGCCCCTACTTGTGTAGAATATCTTTCGCGGAGGTACCCGAACAAAAATATTTATACCGGCTTTTGGATCCATCCATCCAACCCTATTTTCTGTTGTTGTGTAAAACTAGTTAGGAAATGACTAAGCTTTCTCATCTCTCCTTGAATGTATTGTAGTACTTGTATAGGACTTTTACTTGGTACAAAAGAAGGAAAAAACTTTGCACTCTTACAACTACTTCGGCACGTTCATTTTTTGCGAGAGGATGAAGTGCAAACTGAGCTTTGTTTGAAGAGACTTGCCGTGGCCAAAGCTTGAGCGGGACTGAGATAGGATAGAAAGCAATTAGGCCAGCAAGGGAGATTCATCTCATGAAAGAGAATTTTTTGCGAAATGTTGAGTAGGGAGCGAGAGATGTACATGCTTGTTCGTACGATTTACGTGACGTGCGAACTGCGAAGGAAGAAGGTTAACATTTTCGGCATGTCCGAATTGGCCCTGGATTCGACTCGTAGACGAAAAAAAAAGACAGTGGCCGGGGTTACTTACTCAGCGGAGTGTAAATGACTTGGAGAGAGTGTAAGAGGTTTTGTAAATCTTTCGTAAATATTTTTCTGGAATGGATGGATCATGATGGCTGAGGACGATGACGTTCGCAGACAATGGTGTCAATGAAATTGACCAAGTATTAATCTTATCGATCAAATGAAAAACAAGCGGAGTCAGAGATATGCCGTTACAAATTGCTGAGGTTAGTGGTTGAATCATAATTATGATACAGGTGAATATACCGGTGTAATCTTCCACTTATGGAAAAATCGAATGGATTCTTAATTGAATTGTGTGAGCGGTTGTCAACATTGTTCTCGAAATATCATAGCGCCACACGACAAAAAGAATTCCCAAAAATTCAATAATTTGTTAGTAAACTGTTTTTATACTCATTATTTTTTCCCTATTATTTCTTGAGCCAGGTAAACTCATATTAAGCCTGAAAAATGTTGTCGGAAGTGGAGTCTACTATCACTATTAAACTAGATTTTTTCATAGTGTAGGATAGACAAAGCCAAGTAAGTGAATTGTTTGTGGAATTAAATAAGTGTCTATTGATGAAAGTCCTTTTGTCGCTTCATAGGATCGATTTGATGGCTGGTGCGCATGCAAAGCGTTTATTTTCGCATATTAATTAGCCTAAAAATTGAATCCATAATGGTTTCTCTTGAATATTACTGGTTAAAACATCTCGGAGCCAAGCAATATTCACGGCAAACAGTAGTGTGTGTATGATAAACAAGCTTTCGTCTCCATTCGAGTGTAAAGAGTGAGAGTGGGACTTGACTGACTTTGCTGAGCTAAAAGACACAATGACAATGACATGCTCAATTTTACGGTGGTTTGGCCTAGTATGCTCTGGCTCCAACTCCAGCTCTGACTCCATGCTCTCCCAAAAAATGCAGTGTAAACAAAGTAATTAGCGTTTGTACGTCAAGGACACAATGAAAATTCAGGCTTGAGTGAATGCGATTTGAATGGTATTTAGGGGAGTGAACGCAAAGTACCTAAATGTTCCCATTCCCCCCACGTGCTGTTCCAGGCTTGGCTGTAAAATGAAGACATCTCCGTGCAAAAAATGCGGATGCTGCAGAAAGTATGTATCTATGTTCACTTCGGGAATGTAATACTTCCGCATGCCTTAAAATTTCCATACTTTCACTTTCAACTTGCGCCCATCCAATTTGCATTTGACCTTAATGGATTCATCTTGCCTGTATGTTGGATCATGACTGGGTACTACAATTGTGCAATAGTACTTGAGTATTAGTATCATTCTGGCAATGAAGGCGATAAAAATTCTAATGATTTCCATTTTGACTAGTACCTTTCTTCATTTCATTTGGCTTTGTCTTTCACTTGGCTACTCTATTTAAGACGACTTCAAAAGTAAAATTATTAAAATCTCATCAATTCATCTCTGATTTGATCATCCCGTACATATCAATGTGATCAAGCCACGTTCGTAGAGAAACTTAACTTTCAGGTACGTAAATAGGTACTCGTCTAATCTCGAATAAGGGAATGTTTCCTGTTTTTATGTCATCATAAAAGCAATCATATTATTTCCTGCTTGTGTTGCCCTGATTGACTTCATATTAGAATTTCTGATGTACATCAAATGAATGGTTACACTATTGCATGAGTCGTAGGCTAGGTCGTAGTCATGATCAAGTGATCCACATATCCGCTCCTCCACACGTTAGATACACTTGTTCGTACAAGTAGCCATTGAAGCATTTCTAAATATGATGATGACATGGTGAGTAATGCTCAAGTCCTCCACCTACGTAAATAGTTTGCCGTGATGCAAGTGCAGGTATTCTCTTTATTAAATTATCTTGTCAACTACTAGAAGGTCCAATGACAAAACTGGAGCTAGGGATGCTCCACATTTGGTTTTATTTTTAGATTTTTACGTGGGCAAGACCAGTCAGGATCAGAATAGGACATCTTGTCATGTTCCCATCTATCACATCACTCCCTACTTATCTTCCCACCTACACCATACAAAATGAATTCAATTTCATTGATGATGATCACAATGATTAACCTACGCGATTACGTTATGTATTTGAGTCTTTCCAAAAGAATACTACTACTGCTACTTCCAGATTGCGTACAGTTGTATGAATGGACTTATCAACTTCAAACTCGTTATTCAGCTCGAGTGAAAGATTTTTGGAGTGGTAATGTGATGTGATGATGATGCCAGCAAGAACCAGCTTTTCCTATTGTGTTGTACTTCCTCCAAAGCTATTGTGCTGGATTTTGGGTTTCCACTTCCGACTATCTATATATCTATGCTCACTCCCTTCCTTCTTTCTGTAGCAGGCTAACACCACTACCAATACCAACCATTTACATTTTCTCCTTGTTTTCATCATCACATCACAAGTGAGTGCTCTCACGTCAAGCCCGTGCTCGATGATGGTGACATTATCCTTTTGTATACTTAACCATCATACTACTTCTGCGAGGTGGGTTGCTATATGTTAGCTCTGGCTTTGGCTGCGCTGTAGCTGTCACAATATCATATTGTTCAAGAAATCCCTGGAGAGATAATCCAAGGAATAACGCATTCATCTGGAAGGGAAAAGGCAAAACGCGAGCTCCATAATGGCTCGTCATCACATCATCTCACATCACATCAACCTGCCTTGTTTCCCTCGTCTTTTGTCTTTTGGCCTGGCCTACCTTCGCTTTGTCTCATTGTGTCTTGTTGTTGCAGAATCGTCAATGCGAAAGTTATTAGGCATTATAATAATATTATTTTTATTATTATAGTGTGCTCGATCCCTTTGTCCCCTCATGGAGCACTAATGCATTTCATCCATCTATCCATCCGATCCAATATTTAATATCCACAGCTCACTGGTCGGTAGTCACACAAACAATCCTACCTCACTCAGGATGATGATCATGCGATGAGGGTGATACCAGAGAAGACAGTTTTCAATATACTCATGATGATGATAGCCGATTGTTTGTTGACTCGTCGTTAATTATTATGAACACGATGTTGATGCGATAGAGTTGGAGATTTCCCTTCACATTGGATTATAGTAAAGGACCTTCTCCAAGCTGACTTTGAATGATAAATTCGGTCATGTCACATTGCATCACCGGCAAATAGCGTCGCATGCTGCTGGAGACGATATTGATTGAGTTAGAATTTTCCATATGGAGCGTAACAATTAATGTGCCTCACTTCCTGTTTCTTCAATCGTTAGTAATACATTTGTGTTGGTAGTTGTTGTTTGTTACTGAGCTGATTAAACTTTCTCAGTCCTTGCAGTAGTTGCAGGCATAATTTTTAGATTTTTAAACTTTTGGCCGTACGTTTGCTTTCATTGGGAGGTTAAAGGACCTACCCAGCAAAAACGTATTTTTACTCTTATTACTAGATCTCGGAAAACCTTTTAATTTTAAAAGCTCAGCCTATTTAACGGAAGGTAAGTAAGTACTTGCCATTGCTTATCTATTTGCTCAACGTAGCCAAACCAAGTCGTCTTGTGAATTTCTTTTGACAGAATAGAATACACAGTAACAACGTACGTAATCCTTTAAAATCAGCTTACTTATTTCATCCCCTTTCTCATTACAATAATTTCTTAAAAATATTAGGGAGAATATCTGAATCCCTTTCTGAGAACTGTCTGATACGTCTTATCACGTCCAAAAGGAGATTCCAAGAACGCCTTCATTCCCATCCTTTTCGTTATTATCATCAGCATGAAAATCTGCATTTAAGACACAGCTATAAGTATGTGGTAGCATTTCTTTCGCATGCCCTATATAGGAAAAGTGATTTTCAGGCTGAAGGGCCGGAGACGGAGTGAAAGTGTTGTTTTTATGTAAATGGAGAAAGTAAGGAAATAAATGAGCCCTTGTGACAGCAGCTCCAAACTGAAGGCTAATTTCTTTTTGCTGGTGGAACTGAACTACTAGCCAGAATTCTGAAATGCTTTAATGCAAAGTCAAGCGTACCATGCATGCTGCTCATACTGCTCCAAAACTTTCTCTCCGGCAGCAGCAGCAAAACTAGCAATTGGGGAAGGCACAAAGCATAAAAGCTCTTTGGTTTAAGTGTATAAACAAAAAATGCTCAGATAAAAGCACATGTTTACAAAAATTAGCCGTGCTGCTCCAACTACTACTATCAGCCATACTGGCTGCCTCCTTTTAGAAGAAATTTTCCCTTTTTTCAATGGTTTTAAGAAAATTGAAAGTCTTTTCAGAACGATGATGCATGATGGAGTAATATTGTTTAACTTCTGAACTTTTTTCCGCCAAACATTCGTCCTTCTAAGTAAAGGAGAAATGCTTTCATTGGGGGCATTGAAGGCGCTCTTTATTTAATCGGAACTCGGGGAAAGGAACACGTTTTTCTGCCAGCTTTTAAGCATTCAAATGTTTCCTTTGATGACAAAATTACATCATGAAAATTTGTTAGGTTGGTTTGGCTTGTAGCCTAATTCTGTGTAATTTTGCTGGCGTTTTTAGGACCTCACTATAAAAGTCAAACATGGGCGAACTCAAATAATAAGTATTTCATGATGTATTTACTTCCGTCTGAATCCACCTACTTTCCCCCAAGTGAGAAGGGTTGTTACGTAAACTAAGTAAATACTTAAATATTTTTGACGTTCTCGAACCGGAAAAAGGTGTGTCACTGAAATAAGTCTCAGCATTTGATAATATTTTTTAATTCCACGAACTTGAACTTCGAGAGGGAGTTAAGTAAGTTGATAGTTTTCAGGGAAGATGAAAGTACCCTCAGGTCAAATTCGGGGAAGTTCTCAGTTTTTGAATTCAATCCCAAGTATCCCTTGAAAATCGGACTTAAATTCCATTTTTCTAGGGGAAAGCGTGGAGCCTTGTATCCGTTGCCAGTTGAAGGTTCTTGTGAAAGTGGAGTAGTAAAAAATGACTAACGAGTACGAACTCATTCAGTTTAGGGATTACTCCACTCTTCTGGTAATACTACAACATTAATACCACTTCTTTTTTCTGATTCTGAAAAGAGGATAATCTGCATCTGTAGCATTTTACGGGGAAGAGCGGATAAAAAGAAGGAGAGTAAAAGCGGGGAGATTCCTGCCCTATAGAAAAACTTTAACTCGTAAAGATCAACTTTTGAAAGGGAAACTTTTGTTTAGCCAGATTTACATCTGCTTAAATGGGCAAAGAGGATTGGTGAAGGTGAATGGAGATAAGGGAGTAATGGAGGAGTTAAGGACTAATAGATAGATATTTACTTTCAGTTCTAAGGTTCAGTTTACTTATAGTATCTAGTATCCCGGTGACGATGACTTTCTATTAGGCTAAGCCATCACTCTCCCAAACATGGATGTGTGTCTCAATGTAAATATGCATACCTCAACAAATGTAGCCCGCAGCAAGTCAGATTCAGACGCAGTCAATAGATCGCTCACTTCTCTTCTCTCGAGCGTTACTAAAGATCGAGTTGGTG